>KE159451.1:3301-40978 GCA_000411055.1 Leavenworthia alabamica
TATATAAAATAAAAATAATAACAAAAATTATATAAATAAAATATATAAATAGCAAATAAATAAAAATATTAAATAATTGATCCGGACTCTGATTACTTTACAAACTTGATGACAGATTGGAACACAGTAAATAAATAAACCCACAAAATTTAACAAATTGGAACAGAGTAAAAAATTTCTCGTGAATAATTTAAAAGTTGAAAATAATTACTTTCCAAATCAGACCCGTAATTAACTCAAAACTTCAAAAAGAGCCCAAAAATAACCTTTGATAAATTACGTCTTCTTCTGCTTTCCCTCCATTTCTTAACTCGTCCATGTCCTTCTACAAAACTCTGTTCTGTTCGTGTCTCCGAAAACAAAACACTTCGTCGCAGATCAATCAACTCACATTAGAAATCAATGTAAGCGACTAAATTTCGTCGCATCATCTTCAAATAATGATCTGGCCAATGTAGGGTTTAGTTTTTTTTTCAGTTTGAATCACAAAAAAAGCTTAAGACGTTAGTTTCCCTAGAAAGAAAAAACCTAACTTTACCTTACAGTAATCAATGGGTCTCGTAAAAATCGTATCTTTACCAGAAATGTGTAAAGTTGGAACCTTTAAGTGTTCTTTCGTCTAATAGGGTTTTTGTTATGGTTAAGAAATAGGGTTTAAAGATCATATTTTTTAATTATTCTTTCAGAGTAGTGTATATTCTAAGAATGGGTATTGAAGGAAGAGATTTGATTGATCTTGTGCTCTCATGGTCACTTCAAGAAGTACTCAATGTTGATCTTTACAGAGGACAGGTTCTGTTCTATATCTATGAAGTTTCATAATCAAACCACAGTTAAATCTTTTTGAATTCTCAAGTGTAAATTTTGTGTATTTGATTGTTTAAACAGGTGAGTAAGATTCCTATGGAATTCAATTCAACTAAAGACTACTTCAACTCCTTTATTCCTCCACTTATCGAAGAAACACATGCTTCTTTGTTATCAAGTATGAAGACATTGTGGAGCTCACCTGTAGTTGAAATAAGCTACGTTATGAAAACTGAACAATTTAAGCTTCCTAATGACTTGTTCTATAAAGTTCATTTGAGTGGATTGAGTAATACAGATGAGTCTAAAACACAATTGTTACCTAGAGATCTTATTGCATTGACTGATCAAAGGCCAAATCATGTTGATGGTTTCAATATTTCTAATGAACCTTTTATACTTGCTCTTGTTTCTAAGGCAGATCCTGATAGGCCTAATGATGTTATTATTTTGGCTTCAAAACCGCTTTTTCTTGAGGATCTTCAAAGGAACAAGAATGATAAAAAGGAAAAGGAAAGTCTTTTTGGTGTTTACCTGATCAATTTAACTACTAATATACATATATGGAACGCGTTACATCCTGGTGAAGAAGGTTCGAATTTGAATCTTGTTTCGAAAGTTCTTCAAAGAAACATTAAGGTAAGAAGTATAAATAGATTCTTTAACCATTGAAATGAGAAATATAAACATTTGTTTTGTGTTCTTCTTGTGTATAGGATGAAGGATTTTGCATTCCTTGCCTACTTCAAGGAAGTGATGGTCTTGTTCCTCATCGATTCTTGAAGCTAAATCCATCACAAGAAGATGCAATACTGAGTTGTTTAGATGTTAGAAGATGCTACCACACGAATACCATCAAACTTATTTGGGGTCCACCAGGAACAGGGAAGACCAAGACAACAAGTGTGTTTTTGTTTACACTTCTGAATGCTAAATGTAGAACCTTAACATGTGGTCCAACTAATGTTTCTGTTCTTGAATTGGCTTCAAGAGTTGTTAAACTAGTCTCTGGATCATTGAAGATCGGTAACTACGGTCTTGGAGATGTGATTTTGTTTGGGAATGAGGAGAGAATGAAGATCAAAGATAGGATAGATCTTGTTAACTTCTTCATTGATGAACGAGTTGATAAGCTTTACCCATGTTTTATGCCTTTTTATGGGTGGAAAGCTACTATTGAATCGATGATTCGTTTACTTGAGGATCCAAAAGGACAGTATAATCAATACTTGAAAGATCTAGTGAGATTTAACAATATGAGTGATAAAGATCCTCAAACATTTCAGGAGTATCTACCAAAGAGATTTAGTGAACTTAGGGAAGATCTTGATCTTGTTTTCTCAAGTTTGTGCTCACATTTGCCTACTGCTTTACTCTCATCTCAAGCCGCAACACGTATGTATGAAGCCATTGAACTTGTCAGAGATGTTATCATTTTAGCTTTACCAGATGGACTAAAACCAGTCCTCATTGCTAATGGAGAAGGAACATACAGATTCGGAAGAGAACACGAGACCGTAGAAGATGAATATATAAAGCTTTTAAGATCAATCCCTGAAGTTTTAACATTTCCAGATATAAATGATAAACATCTTATTAAAGAACTTTGCTTGGGACATGCTTGTCTTCTTTTCTCTACAGTATCATGCTCTGCAAGGTTATATACCGGAAAACCGATACAGATTCTTGTGATCGACGAAGCTGCTCAGTTAAAAGAATGTGAAACAGCTATTCCTCTTCAGCTACCAGGAATCCAGCATTCAATCTTGATTGGAGATGAGAGACAACTTCCTGCCATGGTCAAAAGCCAGGTAATGCGGTTCAGTGTCTTCACAAGTCACTTCGTCTTCTCTTTAACTAACCTTTGTTTTATACAGATTTCTTTTGAGGCTGGATTTGGGAGAAGTCTATTTGAAAGATTAGCTCTTCTTGGACACAAGAAACACTTGTTAAACATCCAATACCGTATGCATCGATCGATAAGTGAATTCCCGAACAAAGAGTTCTATGGAATGAAGATTTTAGATGCTCCAATGGTTAAACAAAGAAACTACACAAAGCAATATCTTCCTGGTGAAATGTATGGACCTTACTCTTTCATTAACATAGCTTGTGGGCGAGAGGAATATGGTGATGGACGTAGTTTAAGAAACAATGTTGAAGTTGCTGTGGTTGCAGATATAGTAGCCAACCTTCTCCAAGGTGAACTATCTTTGATTTAATGGTAAACAAGTTTTCATGTTTAATGTGTCTTCTTGATGTTTCAATGCAGTCTCAGAGAGAACAAAAACGCGTATAAACGTTGGTGTGATTACTCCTTACAAGGCTCAAGTATTTGCAATTCAAGAAAAGATTCAAGAAGCATGTAAAGGTGATGCAAGAGGACTGGTTTCACTGAAGGTTTGTTCTGTGGATGCGTTTCAAGGTGGCGAAGAAGATATTATAATAGTTTCAACTGTTAGATCCAACGGTGTTGGAAGAGTTGGGTTCCTTGCAAATCGTCGAAGAACAAATGTGTTACTAACTCGAGCAAGGTTCTGTTTATGGATACTTGGAAATGAAACAACTTTGATGAATAGCAAATCTGTATGGAGGAATCTAATACAAGATGCAAAGGAACGTGGATGTTTTCATAGTGCTAGAGAAGATCATTCATTAGCTCAAGCCATTGATAACGCGAAAATTGAGCTTGATAGACCAGTGAATAGTTCACAATGGAAGGTTTGCTTCAGCGACGAGTTTGAGAGATTTGTGGATGAACTTAAGGAAGCTGAGATATACAGGAAGATAAAGAGGTTCTTAGATGAGATATCACAAGGTTGGTTTCAAGAAGAAGAGTTAGATAGAGACAAGATGATAAAACAAAGCAAGATCGATGATGTTTTGAGTCTTGTTTGGTCTGTAGATATTGTTAAAGAAGACTCTTACTATGTCCAAGTTCTGAAGATTTGGGATGTTGTATCATCATGCGATGATGATTTTGAAGGTGTTAAAGATCTAGAGTTATACTATATGGATTATACAAGTGACGAGTTAGAAAAATGCAGAGCCAGATTTATTAGAGGGTAAGTAACATAACATGTAATAAGCCAAAGCATTGTTTATAAAGGCCTGGGCATTCTGATTCGGTTTGGGTTTTTCGTTTTTCGGATAACTGAAGTAAAGCTAATTAAAATCCGAACAGAAACTGATTTATTTCGGTTTGGTTTTGGTTCAGATTTTTTGGATTTCGGATTCTGTTTGGGATTTATGTCCACCCCTAGACTTTATATGATGTTTTCATTATTAATGCAGTGATAGAGTTGAACCATTGAGATGGTTTGTTGAGTCTACAGAGGAGATGTTGTTAATGGAGCCATCTAAGTAAGTTTATATACTTGTTTAAGATTAGTTAGATTGAGAATGTTTAAAGTCTTATTGATTCTTTTTGTTTGTAAATATCATAGATTGATGTGTAGTGATACTGGAGAAGTTCTGGAAGATGAAGAAGAAGATGATATTGAAGTTGATCGATTAGGTGAGCTTTTAGCATCTAAACTTGCTCTATGACATGTTCTTATCCTTCAGTGAGAACCAAATCTGTGTTAGTGTTTTTTGTTGAATACTGTGTGTAGATTCTCTTCTGTTTTGGATTTGAAGTTGTGTTTTAGACTATGTATTGCTTTAAGGTCTCCAACAGAGGTTTTTTACTAAGAAAAATGAGATAGAGAATGCAAGTTCTATATCAGTTTGAATCAATAGATTATACACATTATACTCTTGACATAGTCTGTTTTGTCTCCCACATGACACATCTGGATTAGTCTACTTTTGTTGTTGTGACGTGTAGAGTGTATATATATAATGCATTCAAGTTTACAAGAATTGACTTCATGACTGGGTATAAACTTCATTATTGACTTTACTACCGGGTCAGTAATGACAACCGAATATATATCAAGTCTCGTACGTTTTAATATGAATGAGCTTGATAGGGGTATTAGAAGATCGTGAACCGGAGATTGACTAAGATTGAACGATAGAGATGACTAACGAAAGAGGTTTAGGTTGGATATAAAGAGATGGATTACGATGGAATGTGTTGGTGGATTTAGTGAGTCGACCATTTGGGTTGTGTGTTACTCATGAGTTTATCAATTAAACATAAAAATAATTAATTTATATTAAATATATAAAATATTAATGGGCAATTCTCAAAATTACCATCAAATTAATTTTAATTTTCACAAATACCATTAAAATTAATTTAAGATAATATTACCATTTAATAATTCAATTGAATTAAAAGTTAGATTATATATTTGAGAAATTACACAAAATCCAAACAATAAATATTAAACCCAACCACTAAATACTCAATCCAAATAATAAAAAACTAAACTCAACCACTAAATATTCAATCCTAACATTAAATTAAAAATATGATTTAATAAAAATGGTATTTATGTCTAATTAAAGAAATTAATGTAATTTTGTCCTAAAAACTATAAATGGTGGTATTAGAAGGAATTACTCAATATTAAATATGTATACTATATAACAACTATTAGGAAAATAGAAAAAAAATTAATAAAGATTTTTTGTTCTGTGGTTTTATCATTTTATAATTTTATAAATTTTTGGTTTTACAATTTTACAATGCTTTTATTTTTCACTAAAAGGATATATTAGATTAGACATTTAGAATGATTTGGTTTAAAATCACAAATCATGTATTATTAGAAGATAAATTTTAAAATATTTATTAAAATTTAATATCTTGGATTACTGATTTTCAAAAATTTATTAAAATCCAATGTTATTGAAAATGATATTAAAATTTGATTTCAAAATTTTAATTGAGATATCTAGGAATTTCGTAGATTATCTCAAATCTAGATAAAAATCAAATCAATCAAAAGACCAAATTCAATAGAGTCTTATGAGGATGTATTTAACTTGATATTTTGATTTTTAATGAAATTTGAGATGATTTAGTAGAATTTTGACTAATTTGAAATTTTTTTGTTAAATTTTTTAAAATCGTACCTAAAACCATGTAATTTTGATCTTTGTAGTTTTAAGTATAAAATTCTTTGATACCTCAGCCGAAATTTTAAAAGAGTAATTCCTTCTAATACCATCATTTATAGTTTATTGGACAAAATTACATTATTTTTTTTAATTAGACATAAATACCATTTTTTTTAAAAATTATAATGTTAGGGTTTAGTTTTTAGTGGTTGAATTTACTTTTTTATTGTTTGGGTAGTATTTAGTGGTTGGGTTTAGGGTTTATTGTTTGAATTTTATATAATTTCTTTAAAATATAATCTAATTTTAAATTTAATTGAATTATTAAATGGTAATTTTGTCTTAAATCAATTTAAGTGGTATTTTTGGAAATTAAACTTAAATTGGTGGTGTTTAAGAGAATTGCCTATTTTAAAATCAAATTCTAGTATTATTGGAAATGAGTTTTAATAAATTTTTTAAAATTTATAATTCAATAACACTAAACTCTAATAAATATTTTAAATTTCTTTTTCAAATAGCACATGATTTATGATTTTAAATAAAAATGTCTAATTCATTACATACTCTAAATGTTTTTATTCAAACTTATTACTTAATTTTTCTTTTTGTTTTATAATTAAACAATATATTTTTATAATTATATTTAATTATATATAGGTAATTCATCCAATTCATTTGTCCAATAAAATTTGATTACTATAAATTTAGATATATAATTTTTAACCTGTAAAATAGTTGGACGGGTTTAAGTTATCCATATAACTCTCTAACGATATGGATTTGGATATAGTCAAAGTCTGATTATCCATTTTGATACCCCTATACTTAAGAATAAGTTACACACTACACCTAGAGAATATATTTCATTATAAATATCCCATAATTTAAGTTTGAATCCTAGGTATTAATTAATTTAATATTTCAAAAAATATAAAATGTGTTAATGTTATTAAAAAGACAAGAGGGATCTATAATGTAAAATAATAATAAAGGGTTTATTTAATAATTTATAAATAGTTAACAAAAATCTTCATAATCTTCGATTACGGAATCATCTGGTTAAGTTTGTTACTTAGTTTCAGAATCAATAGAAGAACTCAAAAAGAGACGACGACGATACAACAATGGCGTCATCATCATCATCAACCTCCTCTTATCTCCTCCTTACCATCACCATCATCGTAACCTTCCTCTCAATCTCCACCATCACTGCACGTCCTTGTAAAGCCTTCCTAATCTCCTCACACTCCCTCTTAATAACACCAGAAAACCCAAACCTCGAATCCGATTTCACCTCAACTCAAATCTTCACAGTTTTCAAAATCCGTCGTCTCAATCCTGATCGTATCGTTTCTATCTTAGCCAATCGCCATGGATCTCTTCCTTCTACTGTTGAGAATTTACAGATCGAAGATCGATCTTCTCAATCACCTTTACCTTTCATCAGAAGCGTCAAATATGAAACTAGAGAGATCCTTAATGTTGTTTTAGGTCTTTTGTTAGGTGTTTGTGTTGCTATATGTCTAGTTTGGTCTATTGTTACGAATCCTCATAGCTCTGATTTTGAAGAAGATGATGATGATTGTGAGAATGATGAATCTGTTGCTGCGAGGCTTAAGAAGCTTGGTAATATGATTATTCCTGATTTGATTGTTTTTTCATTTATTTTATTTTTCTTTAAGATTCCTGATATAGCTGTTTAATTTGAGTTTGTTCTATCTAGTTTATGAATTTAGTTTTTTTTTTTTGTTTGATAGTTAGTTTTATAAATTTATATGCATGCAAAAACATCTTTTATTTACAATAATTTCACGAAATAAATATTTTTTGATAATCATTTTTATATATACAATATATCTATGATAGACAAGTTTTCTTTGCAACATTCGGATTTTCGACGAATGGTTCTATATGTACGGATAAATATTTTTACAATACCAAACCACTAAAAACAATTTTATATGCACACGCCGAAACCTCTTTTAATATAGAAATCTTTAAAACTTTAACTACTAAGCTAAAAATGTTTCTACATGAATTTAGTGTTCACATCTACATTAATAAATAGTGTGTATCTTAACTATATATATAAAGACTGACAAGGCAATAACAAAGAGGCATCATCACATAACAAAATCAGAATATAATGATTATAAGAGCTAAACAAAGATCTTATGGTTAAGACCGAAATGCTTTGGGACCTGGAAAGTTTCTAAGACCCAATTTGTGAAATGACAAGTTCAGACAAATGTTCAAAGGAGACAAGCAGAACAAAGATACTGAATAGATAAATTGAAGCGTCTAGAAATGGGTCACGTTCTGATGTGATCAAATATTGTTGCCTTCACCATTTTTGATCATTAGATATTTTCCGTCTGATCCTTAACATTATAGGAATGAGCTAGAGCAAAAGCCAACACTATTTAACAGTATATTCTTAAGTAGATGCGATTAGAATTAACAACTTCCCTTACGACGATTACACAAAAACAAATTTTGTTTGGCAAATGGTTCTATATATACGATAACTCATAATTGACTATCCTTCTTTAAAACATTCATATATACGACGGACATTTATGTATATATGATATTTTTATGATCGATAAACTTTTTTTGTAACCCACTAAACTATCATGAGAAACGACTATATATATATCTGGAGTACCCTAGAAATCTAAAATGCTTCGCATCCATTACTGTATAATAAATTATGTCCAAAATTACTCTACTAAAACCAATGTTCTAACAATCGGGTAATTTGGAGACTAAGCGGCCGAAAAATCGCTAGACGGTTAGTAAGCACCGCAATTTCACTCATTTCGGCGATTCAATTTTGAGATTTGGATGATATGCCATAAATCGGAAAGAAATCAGGGTAAATCGGAGTATATCGGGCAAATCAGGAAAAATCGGAGTAAATCTAAGAAAATAAAAAAATCGGATAAATTTCATAAAATCAGTAATATATATAAATATACTGTAATTTTGTAAACATTTTGCTTATGTAAACCATAAACGAGACAAAAACGGTTATTAAGTTCTTCATTCTCTTACTAAAATTTAAGTTTTATTATTGTAGATAGACATTTATATTAAATTATGATTTATTTTTTATCTTTTATAGTTTAATTTTATTTATTTATGTTTCAAAAGAAAATTATTTTTATATAAAACAAAAAATAGTTAATTTGAAAACAAAATATTTTAAGAAAATTTATTTAAGTATTTTAACTTAAGGTGTAAATACAAAATATTTAAAATTATGTAAAAAATTTATTAACGTCGAGATCCCGTATAAGCGCTGATTAATTTTTTTAGGCGTTAATCCTCTTGTAAGCCCATATATACCATCTAATGAAATTTTAAACATTGATTAAAACATAGAGCAATAATAGTGAGACTTGTCAACTAGTTTCTTCTATTGCCATAGATTTGATTTGGGTCTCAGGAATGGGCTTAGAATTTGGGCTATCACAAATGTCAGCCTCTTTAGGAGAATTAGTCCCTTAATTCAACTGACTCTCGAATGCTTCGAAAAAACTTTGATAATTTCCAAACATATATGACTTAATTAGATGTCATTTTCTCATCATACAAGTCAATGATGTAAGTATGTAACCAAGCTTCCGCAAAACCCTTCACTAATAACTTGCCAAAACAAAGAAACTCATGAATCCTAGGGGGTAATTAATTAATCTTTTTATTTTTTATTTTTAATTAATTTAGTTCAATATTTTTACAAAAAAAATATTTAAATAAAATTATAGTAATTACAAAAATTAACAAAAATAATTGTTCATCAACATCTTGACTAGTTATTATTAATTTTTTATTTTATTTTTAATTGTTATTAATCATAAAATTTAAACTCATAATTTTTACAGTTTTTGTTAGCAATCAAACTATTATATATCAACAGTTTTTAAAGTTAAAATTTTTGATATTTTTTATTAGTTCTTAGTTTTTATCTTCTTTTGATATTTCATATTTTAATGTAATAATTTTCATACCAAGTTTTTCTTATGTGGGTTTTAAAATTTCATATCAGGTTTTTGCAGTGTAATTTCAAAAGTTTTTAATTCTAATTCTTAAACGAGAATTAAAAGTTATGACAAAATGTACGTGCAATATTGGTTGTTAAAAAGTATAGGTTTGTAACTAAAAAAAACAGAAGAATAATGTTCTAGAAACTTTCATTAAAATGTTTCCGACAACGATTGATAATAAAATAAAAATAAAACCCATGTGGCAAAATTTAAAAAATAATAACTAAGAAACATGACGAAATGCATGAGAACACTGATGCATAAGTCTTGAGAGATTAGGTCAACAGAACTATGTATTCATCAAAACTATTTTTGACTTTTATATATGTACTTCCGAATCAAAGTATATGTTCCTAATATTAAAAAGTGCTATATTCTCAATATTTTATTATATTTTTATAGATTAATAACAATTAAATTAGGTAAAAAACATAATTCGAGTATAAGTAAAAAACAAAAGAGTAAAAGAAGAAATTAAAAGGAAATAAATTAAATAAATAATATTTGAAAAAGAAAAATATCTGAAATGGTTAGATTTTTTTGTTAAATTTAATATTTTTATTAAAAAAATTTATAAGTTCACATATATAAATTTAATAAAAATATTTGTTACCGACTAATGATTTTTTTATTTGATGTGTACATATCAAAGTCAATTTCCACAAAAGACCGCTGCCTAAAACACACAACCATATTTACACGTGTAAGGTTTTGTATGGAAACAAAACTATTCTTATTTNTAAAATTAATATCTTATCTCTGTTGAAAAAGTCTTTCTTATTGACTTTAAAACTCATACTTCATCCTTATAAGACCCAAACCCCTAACTAAGATCTATACATATAAAACCTTCTTGTTCTTTGTCTTCTTTAGTTTCATCAAGATTCTCCAAAACATGTCTCATCACCCAAAAATCCACCCAATCCACGACCCAGAAGCTCCACTAACCCATCCAACAGCTCCACTAGTTCCACGTGGTTCCTCAAGATCAGAACATGGAGACCCATCCAAACACCCTTTCACCCAAAGACCACAAGGGTTCGTGCCATTGACTCCACCAAAGAAGAGAAGAAGTTGTTGTTGTAGATGTGTTTGCTACACACTTTGCTCTCTCTTGCTCTTGATTGTTGTTATAGGTGCAACGATTGGTATACTTTATCTTATCTTTAAACCGAAGTTACCGGATTACTCTATTGACCGGTTACAACTTACTCGGTTTGTGTTGAACCAAGATTCGAGTTTGTCTACGGCTTTTAATGTGACTATAACAGCTAAGAATCCGAATGAGAAGATTGGGATTTACTATGAAGATGGGAGTAAGATTACTGTGTGGTATATGGAAACTCAATTAAGTAATGGTATGTTAATTTTGGTTTACTCCGGTTTATTTTGGTTCCTTTATTTATTTTAATGTTGATACTATTATGCTATGGTACTTTTATTAGGGTTCTCTAAACTTATGTTAGGCTTAAAAATCACATTTAATTTTATTGATTCTGGTTCTTTTTTCCTTTGGTATGGTTCTAAGTATGAGGGTTAAAATTTGAGTCTGATTTGTTTGATTCAAATTGGTTTACAACATGCTAAAACCGATACTTCCTCCGTTTCAAAATATAGGAGATTTTAGAGATTTATTTTTGATTTAGAATTTAATAGATTTTTCAATTTTCTATACAAATTTATTAATTACTCTTTAATTTTATAATCAAAAAGTATTCACAAACTAAGATTTATAATAATTTTTATATTGATGGAAAAAATATATTTTAATTTAATTATAGTTCTAATGATTGTAAAATAAGTTTTTCAAGATGCATATTTTTTATATACTATTTATATTTTGAAATGGAGAGAGTATTATTTAGCGTAGATATTCAGTTTGATTTGGTTTGAATATTTTGTTTTGGAAAATATATCCTAAATTAAATAGATTTTATTTCAATTTGAAAATTATGATTTGGTTCGGATTCGGATTTTGATAAATATTAATTATTATAATTTAAAAATACATATTTAATTATATTTGAATGAACTGGTATATATTTAATTAAAATCATTAATCTATTATAAATTTTAGTTTGATTCATAAAATTTAGATTGAGTTTTAATATTTATAAAAATTTTCTATAGTTAGTGTTATTATAAAATTTGGTTCGGATTTGGATCAATAAATTTCTATCCGATTCAATTTTGTACGCGATAACTATATTTAACTGGATTTTTTTGGCATTTCATAGGGTCATTACCAAAATTCTACCAAGGCCATGAAAATACAACAATCATATATGTAGAAATGACTGGTCAAACTCAAGATGCATCAGGTTTAAGGACGACATTAGAAGATCAGCAACAAAGAACCGGGAATATACCATTGAGAATTAGAGTTAACCAACCGGTTCGGGTCAAATTCGGGAAATTGAAACTCTTTGAAGTGAGATTTTTGGTTAGATGTGGTGTATTTATTGATAGCTTGGCTACAAATAATGTTATTAAGATTCAAAGTAGTAGCTGCAAGTTTAGATTTAGGTTATAATTTTGTTTCTTAATTAATATATTTGGAGTTTACAATTTTTTGATATAGTTTCATAGTTCTGTAAATTATATTATTGTGTCTCAGACTTTTGTTGTAAAATAAATTATTGAAACTTTTTTGTTACAAATAGTTGTTTGGCGGATGTTGATAATAAATCATAATAAAATCTGCGGGTTGCTGATCGGATGCCGATCTAAAAATCTAGCACTCGTTTTAGAGGGTTTATTGATTTTATGATTTTTAAAGAGTTAACATTTTTACAGAATTTTGTGTTGTTCAATTGTGACTTACCAAAACTCTATTAAAATTATGTGTTATTAGTTTTGATAATTTTAATGATTTGTTTACAATCATTTAAAATCATGTTTTAGTGGTTGATGATTTAAAAAAACAATTAAAATAATGTGTTATTCAAATAAAATAATTTTACTAGACTTATTCTTAAGTTTAAAATTAGTATTAGTGGTTGAGTGATTTTAATATTTTTTTGTTCATATAAAATTTTTTATAAACTCTTTTAAAATCTTTACCTATAAGATAATATTTTAAAAGATTTTCTATAAATTTTTAAATAAAATAAAAAACTCTATAAATTTTTTAAATTCTACGATACTTATCATCTTCATAACTCTATATTAATTTTTTTTTTAATAAACCCCATCTTAGTGAGCAAAAAAGCTATTTTGTGGAAACACTTTTCAAAAATGGCTATTCTTTGGAAATCAGCCATAAATGATAGAAAGATGGTAAGACAATCAAGAAGACACATTTGTTATTAGGCAATGAGATTGAAATTTGCTGATTTCCAAATATGAATCATGAAACTAAGACAAGTAAACCATCATACACTTAAAACTAAAATTAAAATCACCAATCAGCTAGTAACTGATTATTTCCTTTGCCGCCAACCTTTGTCAATTGAGGCCGAGTTCTCACCATTGTTACCGAATTTCATATTGGCTCTGATCGATAACTTTAAATGTATGACACATGAAATCAAGTAAACAATTACAATCAAAGGTAAAAAAGTTCGAGCAATTTGCTATAATATTTGTATTTTTTTATCTGTATCTAAGGGCATATGTATTTCACATATGGGGAAAAAACAAGGTAATGCAGATCACAATAGAAAACATGAGGTTATTTTGGCATTTTCCAAAAAGTTCTCGAAAAAAGAATAAAATCTTAGAATTCAACCAAAATATATCAGTTTTGAAGAAACTATATCTGGTACAATAGAAGAGAAGAAACATAAAATTTTACTTTTTTACTGAATGAATTCAACAATGCAAAACTCAGAGAACTCATAAATCTTAGAGAGAATATTCAAGTGCCATGCTGGTACTAATCATACTCTTAGCTTTCTCCACCAATGATCTGCTCAAAAGTTATATCACCAATTTGTAGACAACATAATGCAAATGTATCAGTCTAATAAAGAACATGAAAGAAACTCTATGTGAGAAAAAAAACTACTCAAGAGAAATAAACCTGATAGAATGAAGGCAATAAACGAGTTTTGGTATCTTCGTCCTCCCATTCAAGCTGATGTTTCTGTTCTTCAGGTTCCATATACATTGAAAATTCGCCAATGTATGGGACACTTGTAGCATTTAAGGGAATCTTCCTAAGCTTTGGACTCCAATAGATACTTTCGAGCTTAGGCAATTCATTCAATGTTAAGATTTCTAGTTGTTGAAACGGAGTGATTCCTGTAAGATTGGTTCCTTTCTCTTTGTTTATAATGTCTTTGATGTCATTTAAACAACTCATCTTTAGGGAGACAAGATTTGGAGCAAAAAGAAGCCAAGTCATATCCTTAATGCCATTGCAGAAAGCTATTTCTACCCTTGAAAGGTTTGTAAAGCATGGTCTTGTCGTATATTGTAAATCAAAAATACTCGTCTCCCGGAGAATACTATTTGCCACCCAAAGCTCACTTAGATTCTTCATACTCGCAAGCAATGATATATCAAATGGCTTTTGTTGAAACCAATCAATGCCTAGAGCCTTGGTGCAGTTCGCCAACCTTTGATCACCTAATAATTGCTTCAAACCAAACTCTGTATATATATTTATAGTTAGAACTTGAAGATTCTCCAAGAGCTTCAGCTCCTTCAATAAACTAACATCTTCACAAACTTTAGACTGTTGTAGTTTCAAAATTCTTAAATTCGACAACTTTGATATCTTATTGATAGTACAAAGTCTCCGTGTAGAAGTCAAATTCAAGTGAGTTAGCATTTTCAACTCTTGGAAACCAACAGGTAGTTGCTCTATACTTGTATACGACAAGTCAAGGAAATGCAAGGATACCAGCTCTGATATCTGCTCTGGAAGTTCATTAAAACCGAGATTACCTGATAGATCCAATACTTTTAGCTTTTGCATAGACTGGATAAATTCACCTGATAGATTCTCCAAACCTCTATTATGCTGCAGGAACAGAGTTGTAAGTTCAACACACTTGGAAGTGCATAATATCTCTTTAATATCATTATCCATTAATGACATCCTTCTTACAACTCCCCAGTCTTTGATTTTGGGCATTTCATGTAATCCGACTTTGCTTGTACAACAAAATTCTCTTTATGTTTCCCGAATTCGGATGCAATCCAGAGAGCCATTTCGCGGACCACATCATGCATTACAACCGTATATGCATCAACCTCAATCACTAAATGCGCACGGATAAGGGTACCGAGTACATCATAACCCTTATTGATTGCTTCTTGGTCATCTTCCCCTAAGAATCCTTTGCATATCCAGTAGTCTATCAATTATATTTTAGATATCTTGTAATCTTCTGGAAACATAGTGCAGTACAAGAAACACGACTTGATATGTTCATCTACCAAGCTGTCGTAGCTGAACTTTAGAATTGGAAGAATTTTATATTCCATGTTTGAAAACTCTGCAGCTGATCTAGTCAAAACATTGTTTGCATGATTCCACTCTTGTACTGTTGTTTTAGCCGCCATTGTTTCACCAATGACATTGAGTGCTAGTGGTAGACCACAACATTTTTTAGCAACCTTTTTTGCTTGCTCGATATTGTTTGGATTCAGTGTCTTGTCTCCGACTATGTTTCTAAACAATTCCCACGCTTTGTTCCATTCTAAACATTTGACTTCTATGGGTTCATGATCCCTCATTGACCCACATACATCCCGAGAACGTGTGGTGAATGCTACTTTGCTTCCATTTTCTTTTGTCGGAAGTGGAATTCCGATGGCTTCTAAATCCACTTTCTCCCATATGTCATCTAGCATTAAAACAAAACTCTTCCCCTTCAACACTCTGTATATATCAGAGGCCTTTTCATGATCCCTTTTTTTCTCCCACACCTCATCACATAGGTTTAGCTTTTCTGCAATATCGTTTTGAAGCTTTGAATTCTTTGTGCCTCGAGACACCACAACCCAGAGCACAACATCAAATCTACCAGATATTTCAGCAAATTTATTGTTTATTTTCTTGAAAAGAGTAGTTTTGCCTACCCCACCCATACCGTGTAGACCCATGATTCCAACTCCATCTTCCATTAGACGATTCCATGCCAATTCAAGTATTTCATCCTGACCAACTGTAGGATGAATAGGCCTCTCTTCCACTGTAGATATCGGACTTAACTCTGTAACCGTTTCAAAATGACCCTCAGATTTGAGAGTCTTAACCTCTCCCAATAACAAGAACACCCTTTTCCCATATTTATAGCTTGAACATACATTTTTTGAACATAAACCATAGAAATACAACTTTTGAAGCTGAATGAAACTACTACTAAGCACATCATTGAACTGTATATCAATACTATCGAAACGATCAAGCCATACTTGTACAGCTCTAAGGCGCTGTCGATGTCGATGTTGTGTCTCTTCTTCTCTTGCTACTCTGTTCTTCACCTCATCTTGAATTGCTCTTAGATCTACCATTTCCTTTTCTAGAGCTCTGAGATTCTTCTTGATGCTTCGAGTATAACCTTCATTACTTAGGCATCTAACAAAACCATTTACAGTTTGATCACAAGAGAGTTGGAAAGACACACAATTCCCCATGGTGAAGCAACAACCAAGAAAAGATTTTACTAATGAAGAAGGAATAGAATACAAAAGCTGAATGATTAATCTCCCACTTTCGCCACTATTCCAACCACCTACTTAGAATCAAAGCTCATTAATGTTTATTATAATCATTATTTTACCAATAATTCCAAAGTTTCACCTAATTTTATTGACTTTTAGATTATAAATGTCTTCAAGTCGACAAAACAAAATTTATAAAAGTCACCACTTTCACATTAATTGATTACTCTTCGACATAAGTGACGAAATAAATTAGATAATTACATCATACGTTGCGACATATGTTTATTTTATATTTAATAATAAATAATAATGGATACATGGTTCTGACGAATACTTATGATATCAAAATAAAAAATTGGATCAATTCATAGTATAGTATAAATAATCTTATTACTACTCTTTCCCTTTCATAATATTCGATTTTATATTTGTTTACACCGGTTAAAAAAATATTAATACTCTTTACTTTTAGTTATAATTTTACTTAAATAATTAAAAATTTTAATAATATAAAA
Source organism: Leavenworthia alabamica (assembly GCA_000411055.1). Classification (NCBI taxonomy): domain Eukaryota; kingdom Viridiplantae; phylum Streptophyta; class Magnoliopsida; order Brassicales; family Brassicaceae; genus Leavenworthia; species Leavenworthia alabamica. The sequence goes on from KE159451.1 coordinate 20,310, forward strand.
TTAGCTATAACTTTTTATATTAAATTTTTTTAAAAGAATTAAAAATAATATGAAACAACAGAAAATACTAAAAAAATAAATAATATGAAATGGATGGAATATTATTTAATCAATCTTATAAGCACTTTAACCAATAATCATGTTGTATATTACAAAAAATGTACTTTAAAATAGTTAAGAACAATAAAAAATTTAAACATTAACTATACGAAATTTATGTGTAGTAGATATTGACCTTTATATGTGATATCAATTTTGACATAAATTTTATGTTTCTGAATGTATATTCTTCGCATAAAATTTTCATTTTTTATTTTAATTTCGTAAATTTTTTTATTCTTATACATGGAGAAATTTGAACACTATATGTATATTCCAATCAATTAAGTAACACAATTTCAGTTAGTAAAAATAGCTTACTATTACGTTTACTAATAGAAAAAATTGATATTTATTTGTTGAAAATATATTTAGGACATGTTTGTTTTTCCATTTAACATTTTTATCTAAATAGTTCATTTGAATATTATTTATTTATATTACCAGATTTTATTGAATAATTTATTTCAATAAATATTTGTTTACTTATTTAGGGTATATATGTTTGGTTGCTCATCTCATATTTCCATCTAAATAATTTATTTAATAGAAAAACTGTATAATTATATTTTTCTATTAAAAATCACTAAATCTCAAATTTTTTATTTTTAACAAAAAATGTAAAACTATTTTTTTACGATAAAACTGTCAAAATCCTAGGTCTCAAAATTATATTTTCAGTTAAAACCATAAAACATCAATTTTGAAAAAAAACTTCAAAATTATATTTTAACCAAAGCCTTAAAATTTTGATTACTTAAATTATATATATAAAACCTCCACAAATCAACTAGTATGTTCGACGAATTCATGTCTGATGTACAAACGGAGGTACAAGGATATGTTTTTGTTGGACCCTAGTTAAAGTTGGAAATTTAAATTATTTGGGCTGTTATGAAACTATATAATATAATGATAAATATAATATGTCTAAATATATAAATATATTATGAAACTATATAATATAATGATAAATTAATATCTAAAATCCCTGAATTGTATAGATTCATTTAAACATAAATTGACCAAACAAAGTCTTGCTCATCATAATTGTATTCAATAGTTTAAAACCTTTTCAAGAATCACTGCGCAAGACAAGAACCTGGTTCCAAAGGGACAACTCGTCCACCACCAACCAAAGGTGCAGCCGCAACTCCTCTTTGGTTCAATAAACATCTAAAGTGAGCCAACCTAGTCGTTACCTTATTAGGATCTTTAGCCAGCTTTGCATAAGGTGTCCACAACCTCTCTATCAAAACACACAAACACATTAATAAACATACTATATATTATAACCTAATTTACAAAAATATTAAGATAAAAAACATTTTTATGTACCAGCAGCTGCGGCGGCACGTGGCCAAATGGTTTGCTCAATATCAGAAGCATCAATGTTCTCACCCCACATGCAAACCTCACCACCTAGTACTAGACTTTGTTGCTTTTGATCCTTGATGTCTTGAAATGGTTCATTGTCGTAAAAACTTTGCCATGGTGTGTTTATACGGTCTAAATACCATTTATTTTCATTACTTACTATACACCTAAACCCTAACTTTGTTGCTTTCTCAACAACTCCTATACCACTTTCTACATTTTTCCTGATTTACCAAAGTGAAAAAGTTAGTTTAAGTTTAATACTGATTCACAATTTTTTACTTTTTTACTATATATGTAATTACCAGTGGTGAACCACGGTTTTCGGGTTTAGTTTGCTTCCAAAATTGTTGAATGTTTCTTCCCTATAATAAAACATTAGGGCACAATGTAGTAATGCATATATATATACTCACTATATTATTTTAGTGACTAATTATTATCGACTACATGATTTAGTCGTAACTAGTCATTTTGCAACTTTTATAGCAGTCGATAAAATGTTGTTTTTTGATAGTGAAAAGTATTTTATTTACCAGTTTACGATTTCATATCCATGAGATATAGCGATTTTTTGCGCCCGCAGCACGAAATATTGATAAGCTTCTGCTTCAGTCATCTTATGTTTCTTTAACCTAAACATTATGAAATTGTAAAAACATAAGCCAAAACATTTTAGAGAACTATAATAAACTAACTGATAATAAATATTAGTTCATTACCATTGTGATATTCGCGGTGTTGTAGACCAACAAGCTACAAAAAATACATGTTTAATTAAAATTAAGAGAATGAAATGTGATAATTAAATAAAAGATATTTTTTCTTACTTGTATCTACTTCATCACCTCCCAAGTGGACAAATTTAAACTTAAAGATCTTGCTAAAATCTGAATAAAATATTTCAATTAAAATTTATGAAAATTTTGGTTATGCATATATATTTATAAGATAAATGTTTAGTTTGAAAGAATTTTTTTACCAGAGAGAATGCCATCAATGAGTTGGAATGTGAAGTTACTACTCACATCAAGTGGTTCTTGACAGTCCTTGGATGGCCATAAACTTGGATATCCTTTTCCCCTTTATTATTTTATTAAAATTAAATTTGTTATAGTGTACCTAGTGTGATTAAATTAAATTTTAAACTATGAGATATAAAAAGAGCTTATTTCATATATATAACCAATATTCTTTTAAAATAAGTGAAAAAAGAATGGAAAAACCACAAATAAAGGGTTTGTTTTTAGAGTCTTTCTATTTCACAATATTTGTTGTTTTGAGTTTTTCACATTTTTAAAAAACTCAATAAATTTTTATACTTTTCAGAATTTTAACTTTCATTAATGTTATTTATTTTTATTTGATTGGTCAAAATAATAAAATGATAGGGAAAAATGTAAAATCTACCAAACATGAACATTAAAAACACAAAACAACAAATAAAATGATTTTTTTTAAAAAACTTAAAACTACATATGCAAAATCCATGTTTTAAAAAAATGCAAAATCAATGTATTTAAAGAAAAAATACTAAAGATAAATAAATAAACTTGTTTACTATTGATATCTGTATTTTCTGAAATAATAAAAAAATTTAATTGGTTTTGTCCCAATTTGATTTTAAGAAAACTATCATCTATTGGATTTTTGAGTTAGAAATCTACACATGTTGTAATTTTTTTAAATATAATTTAATATCATAATTTGACCATCTATTCTAATGCCTAAAATTTTCTATATAAAGTAGAAGATACTAAAAATAAAAAAATAGAAATAAAGAAACAAAGAAAAAAAATACCATGAGAGAGCGTGGCCTGGAACATCAATCTCAGCTAAGACATTAATCCCTCGTCGTTGAGCATAACTACATATATACATAACAATGGTTTCAATTCAATTTAATAAAAAAAATAAAAACTATATATATAATTCAAATCTTAAAATTTGAGATTGATTTAGTAACATACTTAACGATTTCAGCAGCATCTTCGAAGGTGTAACGTTGAGAAGAAGAGTAAGCACCGTTCCATAGCTTAGGATAAGAAGGTATCTCTAATGGAAATGATTGTGTATCCACAATATGCCAATGTAACACATTCTGAAACCATATTATATATGATTTTTATATTATATTATGATGAGATTTATCAACTAACAAAAGTGAATTATATAATGAACTTACAAGTTTTGCATATGTCATGGAATCAATGACTTTCTTTATAATAGGAAGTGGTAAATAATGTCGCGATGTATCTGTGGAGTAACAAAAAAAAAACAAATTTCATATTATATAATATAGTTTTCTCGAATTTTAGGAAATTCGTATAAAAAACTGCAAAAAAATAAATTTATTCCGAACTTATAACAAATTCGTAAAACTTATAAAATCTATAAAAACTCGATAAAAGTATATAAGATAAATTCTGTAAAAATAATAGTTAAAAAAAAAAGTTTACATTAAAAAATAAAAATGTATAACATAAAGCGAATTTTCTCAAATTTCACGGAGTTCGCATAAAAACGCAAAAAAAAAACAAATTCATTCCAAGAAATCTGTAAAATTATGATCTATAAAACATATATTAAAATCTAATATGTGTATGTATATATAAGTAATTAGAGAAGAAGTTAAATAATTACTAACCGATTAAAAGGCCACGGTAAGAGAATCTTGGATGGTCTGTGATATTCCATGGAGTCATTAGAATCTCTATTACCTTTTTCTTCATATTAAAATGACATAACTGGCTAAATGTCTGCATTTTATTTATTAGTTTTCTTTAATAAGTTAAATTTTTTATTTTAATTAGTTATATTATCATAACCAGGGAAATAAATAAACCCAGACCTGTAGACCGTGCAATGCACCGTAAACACTCTTTGCCTGTGTTGTACAAAAATATCAAATAAGAGATTGATGATTGTGTTATAAAATTTAATATAAAATATTTGATCATACACAAGAGATCAACACTAGTGAAATTAGTCTTGCATATTCGGTTTTATTGCGGTTTATTCGAAATTCAAAAATATTACGAATTAAACTGAACAAAATTTTTGATTATTTTTGTTTTGTTTGGTTTATTCAAACAAAATTACACAATTTTAACCAAAAAAGTTAATTTTAATCAGTTTTAATAAAATCTATTTAACTCGAATAATTTGGTTATATAAAACTGAACTGAAAATCAAATTAAACTTAATATTACTCTGATCGATTTGATTATGTAAAACTAAATAACCCGAAATCGATATATTTTGGTTCGGTTTTCGGTAAATCGAATAAACCGAACCAAATGCCGATTAAGTGGAATTATACTATTATNGCTAACAAATGATGCTTATCCTTTTTCTATTAGAACACAAAAAAGACCACATTAATCCCATCAGGATTAATGGAGTTCACTGTTCACGTGGTAACCACACCATCTCAGGTCCTACATCTGTTGCATGAATCTCTAGTGATAAAGATATATCGAATATTCACATATAAAAACAACAGAACACAACAAAAGTTTTTTTTTTGTTTTCTTTTTAAGGTATTTATGTAGTGAAATTGATTAGATGTTAAATTCAACTATAATGAAATATTAAAAAAATAAAAGAAAAAAAAACAAATATTTTAAGTTTGTATATTCATAATTATAAATACATTTTAGTATTTTATGGATAAAACCCAAAAGGTTAAGTTTAAGTGGTTAAGTTGGAATCTACTAACCTCAAGTTGTGCATAAGATGGCTTATCTCTGGATGCAACCACTAATTTGTATGACTCATCTGCTCCATATTCCAACTACACCACAACAATCACATAAATTTTAACAATTTATGTTTTAAATAATATATATTTTTCTTTTTTTTGATAGAGGATAAATAATTTTTTTTGGTTTTTAAACAATAACAATATTTTCTTTGTTAATTAATCATATATTTCTAAAAAATATTCAGTAGTAACAAAATTTTGTTTACTAAGAGTTACATATGTAAGCTAATAATAATTATTTTGTTCAAAGGATCAAATAATGGTTAATATTATAGTCAGAATATAGAATGTAAATAAATATTAAATCAAAAATAAAATGGAGTCATGATTTAAATTTCAATATAAGAATCTAAACATTCTCTTCATTTCTGAATAATATATGGTTTTACTACTAAAATTATAAATCTTTATAAATATGTTCATATTATTTATTTAGAATTAAAATTAGAATAGTCTTTCACATACTTCTACTTGCTAAATAAACTCTATAGTAAATTAATCAATAAAATCATACCATATCTTCAACCATTTACTACCACTTCAGTATTAATATTTTTATGAATATTTTTCCATTTATGTCTATTTAATTTTGTTATTTTCATCACGCCTAGTCAAAAAATTGATTTGATTAAAATCTGGATCTGTGAATGTAATATTAAATGATATTTTTAAAAAGGGAACTAAATAATATGATATGATGAAAATAATGAGGATGTGACTGTTGTCCGTGAGTTTAGTGGACCACCCACACAACCAAATCTGTAGACATCAATATATCTGATAATAAAATAAATAAATTGGAGAATCGAAAATAATGGACACATCTCAATGACAAATTTTTACTTTTAAATTTATTAAATATGTTTAACCAAATTTTTTATTAAGTATTAGTCAAAGTCTTATGATTTTAAAAAACATAGACTATGTTTGAATCTCTTTTTTGTTTTGGTGTGAGTTCTTTTTTAAAATAATGAAGAAAATAAAAAATTATGTATAAGATGAAAAACACAGATTTCTTCTAAATATTTTAGATAAAAATAAGAAATATTCTTAAAAAGTCTAGACTCAATAAGATTTAAAAATTTGATTTAAATAATTTTATAATACATTTTCTAAATATTCTATACTAAAATAAATAAAAATTCACTTGAACCAAATATATATTAAAACAAAACGTTAGTTCAAACTTACATTTAATTATCAAGACTAATATTTTCTTATAAAATAGTAAAAGTTTCCAAAATATGAAAATCTTTCTTCAAGATGGAAAAAAATAAATCTAAATCTTTCTTCAAATAAATTTCGTAAGATAATATATCATTTTCTTTCCCTTTAATGAAAAATCAACAAATAGACTAAAGAAAATGACGTGTCAAAAAAAACTGAAATTAAAATCATAAAGACATGAACTGATTTGTGTTTGGTCGTAATAATATTATAATTAATTGCAATTAGTAACGTCATTAAACAATATGAATTATCTCTAAATCATGAACATGAAGAGAATACAAAGAATGAAACTAACCTCATCGTTAGAAGAAGAGATGATGACGTGGAGTCCCTTAAGCAAAGGTGATCCGGCGATGCCTGAATAATTCCGGTCACCGGATATGACGTGGCCTAGACTCACAACACCGAGCATTCTATCAAATCCTTCTTTCAAAATTCCCGAAGGGTCTCCATATTTGCTTCCCTCCGTGACCAGTTTGAAATCTCCGCTCAGAATCATTCTCCGGCCACCGTGGCTAACTTTAGCCGGTAACGGCCAAATCCTTAACGTCTCAATGTCTTCAAAACCGGAGATTGCTCCGGCAATGAATAGCATAAACAGAGGCAAAACGCCGGCGACCTTTACTCCTTTATCTCTCATTTTTGCTCTTCGTAATATGAAAATATTATAAATGTTTTTAATAAAAAAAAGATTTGGCAAAAGTGAAAACTTAGAAGTCTATATCTCTTTATATATATGCGACACATAGACACATTCTGAATTAATTAGTTGATTCTTTCTAGTAATAAATTTTGGGTCAATTCTCAAAAATATCATCAAATTAATTTTAATTTATACGAATACCATTAAAATTAATTTAAGATAAAATTACCATTTAATAATTTAATTGAATTAAAAATTGAATTATATTTTTAAGAAATTACACAAAACCCAAACAATAAATACTAAACTCAACCCAAATAATAAAAAACTAAACTCAACCACTAAATACTCAGTACTAACATTAAATTAAAAATATGATTTTAATAAAAAATGTTATTTAAGTCTAATTAAAAAAAATAATGTAATTTTGTCCTATAAACTATTAACCTATTAACGATGGTATTAGAAGGAATTACTCTAAATTTTTTATATTTTTTTTTGTTAAAGTAGTTTTTATATTTTATTTTGTAAGCATTTTGTGACATTCTCGTGAGCTGCTGATGCAGTTAAAAAAATAATTGTAAAAGTAAATATTTTTCATCAAAAATAAGATAAATGGAGGAAACTGATGTGCTCAGGTTTTAATCCTAAGTATTACTGCAAGTGCACAGACTACAGTAGTATATAGGGTATCGAATCCACAGAGAACCAAGAGCTACACAATGACTTCAAGGTTTAAGAACTAAGCTAAAACAGAGTGAAAGAGATGTTTGTGTTCTGCATCAAATCAAATTGCAAATAACAGAGAATTTAAAGACAGATTAAGAAGACACTAGGTAACTAGGGACAAGGATATAGGTTTTACAGAATCGAACTACTATTCAAGTGTGTTGTTAAACCNCGACTCCAAGCTCTCCAATGCGTAAATACCTAAACTTGTACTCCGGAACCTGCATATAGACTCAAAAGTACACCAAAAAACTCTAAAAACGAACATGACTTGTCCGTAAAAATGACTCAAAATACAATATATCAGAAACAAATCAAACTAAAATAATCTCATATGTTATATGATATCTAAAAATTTATTTGGGTAATTTGAAAAGGATATGTATTTAAAAAATTGTCCTACTAGTTTTTCTTTCAAAAATTAGAAAATATATTGGAAAAGATAAAACTACATTCTTATAGAAACTCTATGTCAACTATAAAATGACATTTTTTTCCAGAAACTAAGGAGTATGTATTGTTTCGTGTACAGAGCTAAAACAAATTAAACAATTGAAGCTTGAGAAACTATGACTATAAAGTGATTGACAATGAAATCTGAGTGTTGTTTTATGTTTTATTATTTTGTTACTATCTTTTTCAGATTAAGTGTAGTTTTAAGTTTTTAAATTTGTTTTATTTTATTTATTTTTAAAATTTTTAAGGTAGTTATTTTACAAAATTTCCAGTTTTTCCTCAATATTTTAATGTTCCAACAAATGAAATAAATTAGATATATATTTTTCAGGGATAAAACATGAAATAACATAAAAATTAATTATTTTCTTAATAAATGTGAATTTTTTTTAAATAACAAGTATTGCGAAACTGAGGGAGTATGAGTTATTATAGCTCACATATGAGTTTAGTTGAATTATCTTAGGAGTTATCTGAAATAAAATATTTGAATATTAATAAAGTATTTGAATAATTAATAAAATATGAAATTTCTTAATTGATTACTAATTTTTAAAAAAATTTAATAGTTTTTAGCAGTTAAAAAACCTGGTCCGATGTTTCATCATGCATGTATGTGTCTATCACCAACAGTCCTCATCAAACAAATTGATAAGTAAGTTCTAAATAGATGTGCAACACTAAAGTATTACAAAAGGTTACACAACTTTGATTCAAACAAAACATCATTAATGGGATCAATAGTTTTATTTTATTGGTCCTCTATGCTGTTACTTATTTATCAATCCTCTAGCTTTATCATGTTCATTGTCTCATCTATCATATTGTTGTTTCATCATGGAGTTGGGTATATATTTCCTTTGGCTTTATTGGTTCATCATATTGGGTTTTTTGGAGTTTCTGGTAGGCTTTCAATCTCAGCTCTGCTTTGGTTTAGACTATATACTTCAAGCTCTAAAGTCTGCTAGACTTCATCAGTTCTTGTATTTGTGGGTTTTAACTCCAAGCTATAGTTCAGCCTAATTCAAATATATTATTTAATTTTGAGTTTGATAGAAATTTGTATTTATGTTTTTTACTTTTGGTTTTGTCCCAATGATTTTTTTGGTTTTAACAAGGAAAATTCTTATCTAAATCTTTAAAGCTTTTTTCTTATTCTTTTAATTTATTTCCAGAGTTCTTGTAATACTCGAAGTAAAAACATTTTTTTGAATATTACTATAAATAGATATTAAAAAAATATATTATACTATACACTCATATGATGTGGAATACCCATGTTTATTCTATAAGAAAGTTATAAATGAATGAATATATACTTCTTTTTTTTTTTTTTGTAAACGGATCATCTTCATTTCATAATTAGTAGCGTACAAGATGATTGTGCTTAATCGGACAAACCCGACTAGCAAAACTAAAACGTGAAAAAATACAACAAGCTTGAAATAAATATAGTGATACAAACTTTAACAAGTTTGATGAAGTGTCAGGAGGAGTATCTAAGCTATCCATCACAATTACACATATGAAAGAAACACTTAGCAACTCATAATCATCGACTAACTTGATGGTAGTCAACATAAGTGACTTTTGGACAGATTCATAACCTCTGTTAGGGTATAAAGCATCTTCAAAAGTTGTATTCTCCGAAACACAGGTTTCAAACCGAGAATTACACTTGAAAAGGTTATCTCTAAAGAGACTCAAATCATTTAAGTCTCTCTCTCTGCCCTGACAAGAGGAAGTTTGAAAGGACTTTACCATCCCAGGTAAATCAAAAGAACCAGCGTCAGCTCTTGCAAGAGTATCTACCATTTTGAAATGAACATAAAAATGCAATCTGTAAGCACATTTGACCATGTAGGGGTAGACTTTAAGGGATGACATGAGAAGCTTGGTTCGAAAGTAAGGGACAACCAAATGATATACCAGTTGGAGAACAACCAAACAAAACTCAACATTTCCAATACTCAGAGACAGTTCTAGTTGAGGATCAGTCAAACTGAAGGATTGAGAATATGAAAGTTTAAAATATGCAGACCTGGACTCTAAATGAGATTGGGATCTTCCGCCATTCCTAAGTGGAATCCAAGGTAAGGGGCGATAAGATTCACAGAGCGTACGGCTGCAACTCAACAGACCAGCTCGGACAAGTTCGAATATAGGATGCTTAGACTCCTCTTGGTTCGTTGTTGACACATATCTCAAATGGGGTCCTCGACCATTTAGAGACAAATACCGACAAATATAACCACAAGAAGTCATGCGAATGGGATGTACGAACCTTACATATTACATGTGAATGGGAATATATACTTTAAACACATATTAGTTGATAAAAAAATATTTCATATACTTGTCTACTAAAATACAAAGACAAAATTAAAAAAAAAAAAAGAGTATTCATCTCATGGATGAAAAAAGTAACATATATTTTATTCATGAAAACTTATGAATAAAATAAAAAAATACATTCAAAATAAAAAATCAAGATGTCCAAAGGTGAAACAGCCTTTTACATAAGAGAAAATGGTTTTACGTGGCGTGGGATCAAGGAGTATTTTAGAATGGCACACCCGATTTCATAGCTTATTTGTAAACTCACAAATATAGAAGACACATTGAACCTAATCTCCTATTATTTTGGGTTGTTTTACATTTAACTTTAAATCAAAGCGTTGTCTACATAAGTCATACAAATTCCTTATTGATAAACATATAGCTCAATAGTTGAAAGAGATAAGTGTTTTGTCATTTGTTTTTAAAAATATCCAAATACTACTTATTTGCAATTTTCATATTAGTCGAGAAGAAATGAGCTGACCAATAGAGTATAAACTAATGAAATCGTGTACCGTATTGTAGCGTTCCGGCCACTACTATTTGTGAGAATCCTACGTTATTTTTAGATTTATGATCCTGTGTCCTTTTAAAATTTATGTGTTTTATGGGTTTTTTAGGTCAATTGAGTCGTATTATCTTTTAATGAAAGATATATTATTTTTCTGAAATTGTAAGACTTGTTTATTGTTCATACAAATTAACATATGATCTTTCTATGTGTTATGATAATATTTTTATAATACCCGATATGTCAGCTATTTTTGTATTTAATAATATAGATAACCAGATCAAAATTTTAAAATATTTTTTCATGCACTACTATATACGAGTAACCAGATGTTACACATATATTCAGTGGCTATGAGATTGTTGGATTCTAGATCAAAAAACTAATGAGACTTAAGTAGAAAAAAAAAATAACAAAGACTTGTACCACTATCTTTTTTGGTTAAAGGAAATAAAATAGTAACATAATTTATATCAAACAAAACAGAAATAAAAATTGCAATACAAAAATAGAAATATACTTTATGAAGGATCTTTACTCCTTAATGGATATTTTTGAGGAATGTGTGCGTGGAGGCCGTGGGCATTGAACTTGGCGTGGACGTTGGCATGGCAATGGATGTGGTCTTGCAGGTGGTTTAAGTCTTTGGCTTCCGCATGTACAAGATGAAGTTGCTACACTTAGCTTTCTCATATGTTCTTCTACAATGGATCAATGTGGAATTATATATATATATATATATATCATGTTAGAAATGGTGAATACAAAGAAACATGCATAAGGTTCTAAACTATTTCAACCATAACCATAAAATCAATTATTCTTATATACATGTTTTGTTATTTATTTATTCTGTTTCATAATATACGTAGTTTTATGATTTTTTATTTGTTTCGTCATAACTGTAAGTTTAGATTTTTAATACATATTTTAAAGCAATTTTTTAGTATTATCCCTATTAATTTTATGTAATAGTCAATTAAAATTAACTAATATATTAATAAGTGGTAACATAGAAAATTCTATATTTTTCTTAATAGGTGTAAAAAAACTTAAAACTACATATTTTATAAAAATAAAACATAGGGAGTATTATTATTGTTGATATGTTTTTATCTATACTTAAACTTTCATATAACAAATCGAAGAATTACTGATTTGGCCGAAATAAATCGAATAACAAATAATTTTACTAACAAATAATTTTACCATCAATGAGTTTTACCAACAAAATTTACTACAACTAACAATTTACAAGTGGTTAGAGGACAAATGATCTTAATCCACTTTATTGGAAGAGAACGGCGGGTATATTTGCTAACTCAAAATAGATCAATGAGGGCCATATTTTTATTTACAAGTGGTCCTAAACTAGGTTGCGGGTTCGATATTCATAAGGGCCATATTTTTATTTTTTATGCAATTTTTTTCTTAATTTATCAATAATAGGCCAAATATTAATTTTTTCATGACAAACGGCATGAAACGTGGTACATCACATTAGTTTTTCAACTCATTTGTGAAAAATCACATTTCAACCTATATTCAAGTTGAACACAAAGATGATGTAGATTTAGTTTTATTTTACTTTCGTTATAAATAAAAAATTGTGTTTATAATTTTTTCAAGTAAAAAATATTGAATATAAATAAAAAAATCGTGTTTAGAGTTTTTTTCCAAGTAAGAAACTATGTAAGTTAAATTTTATTATAATCTCTTCATTAGTTTATCAATAATATTTAATTTTTTTTATAAACAATAACATGTAATTATTGTTACCAGATATATAAACACTTACCAAGTTTGTGGCTTCTAGATTCCACAACTCCAGTTTGAGAGGAAAAAATGAGAAGTATAAGAAGTAGCATAAGTGTCTTCTCAACACTTGTGGACCTGGAACTCATTTTGTTATTCTTTGCTCTTTGGTCATCATATGTTTTGTAATAAATATATAGAAGAGGTCTAGAGCTCCAATGTGCATTTTGTTTTGGTTGTTTCCATATTTTTTCCAAGACGTTGACAATTAAACGCGGTTTCTACTTTGTACATAAGCCACGAAATTCCTTAGAGTTAAACGAGTGGCTAAAATTTTGAAAGAGATAAGTGTTTTTGTCCCTTGTTTTGACAAAAAGTCAAATACGACTTATTTGTCATTTTCATAATAGTGTAGAGCTGACTAATAGAGTATAGACTAATGAAATCGTATATTCACTGTCTATGAATCCGAGGATAATAGTATTATTGCTAAGCTTACGTATAGCCATGGGCAAAAAATAACCCAAGCAATCAATCTGAATTTAATCTAAAAAATTTTACTCTAATTCGAATTTAAATTTAAAAAATTATTTCATTATATGCTAGATTTCTAAATCCAAATTCTGTATCTGAATCTAAACTCGTCGGTTAAAACCCGAAATTTAATTATATATATAATTAAATTATTCGAATATTTTTAGTTTTATTATGAAAGTTTGGTTAAATTTTTTAGTTTAATCATTTATTATTATTTTTTTACCCAAAACCGTCATGTACCTAAATCCAAATCCGAACCGAACCCAACAAAATTATTCTATTGGATACTAAATTCCTAAACCTGTTATATCCGAACCCGAATGCCCAACCTACTTATGTCAAAGTACATAGAATAATATTTAATGATTTTTTTGTTCTAAGTTTTGCAAATGAATAAAGTTTAGGATAGTATTAGCTAAATATATATATATATATACCAGTTTTCAAATTTTTTATACATTTTTACTATTTTGATTTTTTTGTTTGAACACAAGCAAAAATTTAGGTTTAAGTACTTTATATTTTACTTATTTTAATTTGATACTATATTTATATGTAATTTTAAATCTAATTACGAATGACATCACATGTATTTGTATTTGACATAGATTTTATCAAAAACACAGAAAACAAGCAATAATCGATGAATTTATACAAAATTTGAAGATGAAGTATTCTGGAAGGCATGATCGATCGATCGATCTTCACCAGGGTTAATCGATCCAACTTCATCACGACTCCAGGTTGACCAAGACATACCAAGATCGATCAGTCCAAACATGTGATTAAGGAGTATTTTAGAATGGTACACCCTAATTTTATAGCTTATTTGTAAATTCATTAATATATAAGACACATAGAGCCTAATCTCCCTTTTTTTTTGTTTTACATTTAACTTTTGAATCAAATCCAATACTTTTTCCAAAATTGTTTACAAATAAACACTTTTTTAATTTTTACTTAAGCGACAATATTTTTATTGATAAACAAATGGCTGAAAATTTTATAGAGATTAATGTTTTTTTCTCTTGTTTTGTAAAAAACCAAATACTACTTATTTGCAATTTTTTTTTTTTTTTTTTTTNTCCACCGTAATGGCATAACCGGAACTTCGAAATTCGGCCGAGAAAGTTACAAAAGAACGAACAGTCAAACAAGCACCAGTAGCTAAAAGAATTATTGTACAACAGAGGCGATTAAGGACCGGTAAAGAGAAGCAAAGTTGGACACATAAAGCTGCAAAGCAGAGTTAGCTACGCTCCAAATTGCAGACTAGAGGCCTTTCCAAGCGTCTCACGGCGATGCTGATGGAGTCTTGGCCTCAACCCCATGCTCAAAAACGCACTACTGTAGAACTAAATCCCCACACTAATTTAGCTTGACGACTAACCGAACAGCTCTTTGAATTCATCCGCCTCTTGCACCCTGCTCAGTAAGATCTGAAACCGACATAACCCGCCATTACCTCCNTCCGATTAACTCCTCCCCCTTCCGAAAATCTTCATCCCCGACATTAAGCTCTAAAATGTCCTTACCTGAGAACCGACGAGAGTAGACCACCAGCGGGAGAAAAACACCGAGCAGAAACAAGGGGCTTAGGTAATAAATAGCCACCGCCAACATCCAAAACGCGATGTCAGACCAACACCAGTGAAGTGCCGCCGAGCGCACCTGGAAGAGCGAGGAGATCTGACCCCTATAACTCTTCAAAACTCCAGGCAAAGAAAAGTCAATCCGCCTCTGTAAAAGGACTGACAGAGGAGACGAACATGAAGAACCAGATGACCGAAGACAACCACCGACAGATCCTTGAACGGACTCAAACACCGTCCCCAAGCGAGAGACAGATCAAGAACGCTGAAGGAGAAGGTAACCTCGCCATCTAAAAAGGATCTAAGGCCTGGCGACGGCAGCCCAAACACCAAGGCGAGTGAAGAACCCTAGCCACCGACTCAAATGAGACTCTCGTCAAATCGCCGGGAAGACAACCGTCAGGTTGAGACAGACAAAGTCATCTAATGCCCTCTCGCAACCTCGACATCGGATGCCGGAAGCCGGAGAGGCAGAGCGACGAAACAACGATTAGAACTACCTCGAAAAAAGTGTCTGGGAGAGAAAATTTTCTGCGCGTGCTCGTCCACCCGCTGGTTCACACTCAAATTTCTTATTTGCAATTTTCATATTAGTCCAGAAGAAATGAGCTGACCAATAGAGTATAAACTAATGAAATTGTGTATTATATTGTAACGCTCTGATCGCCACTGTTCATAAGAATTCTACGTTCTTTCTAGATCTGTGGATTATTCATGATCTCTGTAGGTTCATGAGCTTATACATCTTCTCTAGGTTTATTGGTTTTAATTCTCGTTTGATGGCCAGTACATTATTTTTTTAGATTCTAAGACTTGTTTACTGTCTATACAAATCAGCACATGATTTTTTCATGTGTGTTGGTTTCACTTGCATACTACTAACAATCACTTGACAATAGTTCACTCATCCTATTACTACTAGAGCATAAACACGCTTAACCGTATTATTCTAAAAAGATGTTGACCAAAAAAATAGTGTACTTTGGTGACATAGATAACTAAATCAAATATCTTAAATATTTTCTAATACTCATACACCATAAACCGGGATGTTACACATATACTCAGTGGCTATGAGATCGAAGGATTCTAGATCAAAAGACTAATGAGACTTAAGTAGAAAAGAAGATTACAAAGACTTGTACCACTATCTTTTTGGTTAAAGGAAATAAAATAGAAACATAGTTTATATATATCAAACAAAACAGAAATAAAAATTACAACACAAAAATAGAAATATACTTTAACAAGGGTCTTTACACCTTAGTGGATATTTTAGAGGAGTTTGGGCGTGGAGGTGGGCAATGAAATTTGTGTGGACGTTGGCATGGAAATGGACGTGGTTTTCCAGGTTGAAGTCTTCGGCTTCCGCATGTACAAGATGAACTTGCTACACTTAGCTCTCCCATTGGTTCTTCTACTAAGGATAAATGTGGAATTAGATATATATTTAATTTATATTCAGTGTTACTTATTGAATATATATAAAAAAAAATTTAATTAGTTTATCAATAATATATAATTGTTGTTACCTAATATATAAA
The DNA here is from genome assembly GCA_000411055.1 of Leavenworthia alabamica. Classification (NCBI taxonomy): domain Eukaryota; kingdom Viridiplantae; phylum Streptophyta; class Magnoliopsida; order Brassicales; family Brassicaceae; genus Leavenworthia; species Leavenworthia alabamica. The sequence continues at coordinate 36,889 of KE159451.1, forward strand.
CACTTACCAAGTTTGTGGCCTGTAGATTCCACAACTCGAGTTTGAGAGGAAAAAATGAGAAGTATAAGAAGTAGCACAAGTGTCTTCTCAACACTTGTGGACTTGGAACTCATTTTGTTATTCTTTGTGTTCTTGGTCATCATATGTTTTGTAATAAATATATAGAAGAGGTCTAGAGCCCTTATGTGTGCCTTTTGTTTTGGTTGTTTATATATTTTTTCCAAAAATGTTGACAAGTAAACGAGGATTCTACTTTCTATATGAGCCACAAAATTCCTCAGTGATAAATGAATGGCTGGAAAATTGAAAGAGATAAGTGTTTTGGAAAAAGCCAAATATGACTTAGTTGTCATTTTCATATTAGTCTAGAAGAAATGAACTGACCAAATAAATTGACACAACAAATGAGTTAAGTCAAATGAGATAATCCACGTCCTCTAACCTGTGGATTCATACGTTTTTTCTAGGTCTAGTTGACCATATTCTCGTCTGACAGCCATGCATTATTTTTTTTCATTTCTAAGATTTATTTACATTTGGTTAGACTTGTTATATATCTAGATATCGAGCATTTTTGGAGGATTTAGATTCAGATTTTATTTATTTTTAAGCGGATTTAGATATCCAGTCATGAATATCAAAATAGATCTAGATCTGGATATCTGGCTATTGATCTGGATATTCGGCCTCGGATATTAAAACAGATCCGGATATCTTGTCTCAAATATCAAAATGGATCTAAATATCTAAATATGGATCTGTATATCTAGATATAGATTTAGATATCTGGCGACGATAGGATATCTGGCCACGGATTCAGATATCCTGTCCTAGATATCCGTAAAAAAAATCTTGATCCGGATATCTATTTCGAAAAATCAGACTATCCAGATCCACAGACCCATATATCCGGTGAATCTGGATATTATGCTTAGGACTACATTTGGTCATAGCAGATGTGCCAAACCGATTCTGACTCGGGACAGTTCTGGTGCGTAACGACGACGTTGCGTTCTCTGAGTAGAAATGATTATAACATCCTCGGTTCGTGGTATGGTGCTGCAAGAGACGAGAGTTGAAGAGATTTGATTTAACTATCTATGTCATCAAAATATACTTATCTTTTCGATCAATTATTTTTTCAGAACTCTATAATTAAACGTATTTATGCTAAAGTAATATTAAGATCGATGACCTACCAGAAAATGAATATCGGTATTATAGAAATGAGCCCAACACACAGATAAATAATGTAATAATTTGTAAAGGTAATAAAGAGCTAAAAAATCATGTGGCAAATTATAAAGATCATAAAGATTCATTGTTAAATAAATTCACTTTAACATTTGACTAGAAAGGGAAAAAGCAACAACCAAACAAATACATTGTAGATTTAGAGAAAGCTGCTTTTTAACTAAGTGATTGAAGTCTTTGTAAATTTAGCTTTTGTTTTTCTACAACTTTTCAAACTTTAAAAGTATTTTCACAAAGAAAATATTGTTTCAACTTTGAATTCTGGGGCATAACATAAGTCATCATTATTTCCCCAGGAAATATTTCCAGTTTATTAAAAGATAAAACATAAAATAAAGAAAATAATCAAAAACTAAGTAACATATGTAATCAGTGATGTCACAAGGATGGATTTGGACAAGGACAAGGATGTATATTTGTTGTTCTGTCTTATACTAAATGAAGATTGAGATTTGAGAATATAACATATGTTAAATTTAAGATTTTTAGAAAGTCGACCAAAAAAAGGTTAATCAAATTTTAACACTTATACATGTGTTAGCTAATAATATATAGTATGATATGTGTAAAATATAATATTATTTTATTTTTTTTTTATTTTTAATAATGGTTAAAAATTATTATTTATATTTTTAACTTAGTACCTTAAATTTCTGTAACAATAAAATCTTAGGATTTTGCTTCATCTTGTAAATTATAGTGTTGTGAAAAATAAAAAATTATTTATGTATAAGAATGAAAAATGAAAAAACATTGCACAATGATGGATTATGTGATAATGTATTGGATTAGCTAATTCGTTAATTTGTTTCATTGTTATACTTTTTAATGATTTTGATGTTCGGACCATACGACAATGCAAGGTCATAAGAGTAAAATGAATTCTCAAAAATTTTGGTTCATTTTAGCTTTTATCATATTTTAAACTAATTATTCTAGTTTTAAATGTTATTAAATAATTTATAATTTGGTTAATAGTATGGATGTATTTTTGGGAAATTTACGACCATTTAAAATAATTTTGATAATATAGCATTTACCAGTGGTTACGGAAAAACTAGTAAAATGTTTTTATTTATTTTCTAAAAGTTTATTTAAAAGAGTAATTCTTTGTAATACCATCATTTATATTTCATTGGACAAAATTACATTATTTTTTTAATTAGACATAAATATCATTTTTTATTAAAATTATAATGTTATGGTTTACTATTTAGTGGTTGAGTTTAGTTTTTTATTATTTGGGTTGAATATTTACTGGTTGGGTTTAGTGTTTAATATTTGAATTTTTTATGTAATTTTTAAAAAATATAATCTAATTTTTAATTTAATTGAGTTATTAAATGGTAATTTTGTCTTAAATCAATTTTAGTTGTATTTGTGGAAATTAAACTTAAATTGGTGGTATTTAAAAGAATTATCCTTTTTAAAATATGTCATTTACAACAATTTTAATATATTATTTTGTTTAAATTTAATTTATTTAAAGATTTGAAAATCGTCTATATCAGATGTGTCTTAATCTTATCTAGTAGTATAAACTTTTATCAAAAATTGAATTTTTGGATATTGTTCGGGTTTGAATTAAATTTTTTACTTTTTAAGGTTTTTGGATTTACGAATTTAATATTTATTCATGTATTTAATTTATAATTTTTATTTTAGGTTCAGTTAGGTTTAAAGAATTAGATTTGGGTATTTAAAAATATAGAAAAAACTAAAAAAATTGGTTAAATTTAAATAAAACTAAGTTAAACTTTTACTAGTATAACTAAAACTTTGGAATTTTAGATAGTTTGTTTTTCCATCTAAACTAGTTGATATATTCGGACTTTGTAGTTGAGTTTTAAATAATTAAGTGATATCAAATCTAAAAAATTTAATATATTATAATTGAGTTTGGTGATATTAAATCTAAAAAATTAATATTTTTAAATACGTAATCATATCTCAAATACGCACTCAATTCTCGATTGGCTTTGGATTTAGGTTTTTGTATACGGAAATGTAGAACTCATTCCCATATTTTACCGATTCGGGTTCAGGTCAGATATTTTTTTAATTAAAGTTCAGTTCATTTCTTTGGTTCAGAGTATTTTGTTTTGTCCTCTATTTATCAAAACATAAAAGAACTTAGCCCAGTCTTTCCTTGAGAATAATATCTCGTGATTCGTGAGATGTAACCCACAACGCACCAAAAATTTCATAGCTATCACAATTTTTTAATAAAATTTTCACAAATTTCGGAAAATATTTTATTCCTAAAATTTAATATAAGAATTGAATAAATAATATAGCCGACTGACAAAATATAAAAAATTAATTTAAGCTTCAAAGACACGTTTTAAGAATAAAAATTATTACAACTGTGGAAACACTTCTACTCATTAGTTAAAATTTAAAAAATTTTATCTTAGTTTGAAATTCGAATCCCAAATAAAGTAATTATTATGGATTAAAAATTGTAAAAAAAATTTCAAAAGGTTTTGGTTTACACAAATAAAATAATGTATTATGGTTTTATGAGTTTTTTATCACAAAAAATACTGTTGAAAATATAAATATTGCATAAATAAATTGTACATCATAAAAATATTTTATATATATAACCATTTATCAAATAAAATTTATATCATAAAATTAGCATTCATATAAAATTTGTAATAATAATTATGTAACATATAAAAGAAAAAATTGTAACACCCGTGATCCGGTTAAGGATCACTAAGTCGGTTTAGGGTTATGGTTTGCCGAGTTTAGTTTAATAGAATGGTTTGTCGATCCTGGCCAGGTCGGTTTACTGTGACATTGAACCGAATAAATCGAACCATAGCAG
>KE159453.1:0-25365 GCA_000411055.1 Leavenworthia alabamica
GGGGGAAGATTTTCTCCAAATTGCATATGATTAAAACTATGTTCTGCTTTAGAATTTGAATGTGACTTTCACGCAAAGTTCTCGAACATATGTCCCTGAAATATGCTCCAACCCCTACAAGATAATCAACTAATTGATCAAATTGCATTAAATAACTATAATCATATTTACCGTATGTAAAAACTATAAATAAGGAGTACATGAACATGCAAGGTGGACGTTTCGACGTAGGAGTTTTGCAAAGATAAATGGAAGTAGCCGTTCCATAAAAACATGGCAGTCATGACTCTTCATCCCTGATAACTTTCCCTTCTCCATATCAACACAACCAGCTAAGTCTGAAGAGTAACCATCTGGGAATTTAACCGTATATTTCACACATTCCAGTAAACTTTTTTTGGCTTCATCTGTTAAAGTGAAGTCTGAGAAAGGAGCTTTACCCTCACTATCAATATGTAAGTGTGGTCGAGAACAAAATTGTTCTATATCCAATCTCGACATGATGTTATCTTTTGATCTATCCTTCACATGACAAAGCATATTCATAATGTTGTCAAAAAGATTATTCTCAATATGCATCACATCAAGATTATATCGGGGATTAAGGTCCTTCCAGTAAGGCAGCTCCCAGAATATGCTTTTCTTGTGCCAATTATCTTGTTTCCCATAGCCAGGTTTCTTTTTTTCGTGATCGTTTCCCCCGACTAGGGATGTTAAATAGGGCTTTTCAAGTCCAGTCCAGTGTTAGTTTTGTTAAACCCAACCCTATTAGAACTCTATATAAACCCTAAAAATTATTTAAAATCCTGAACCTTATAAAAACCCTATTTAGACCCTATATAAATTAATAAGTATTCTATGATTTTGAGAATTTTGACAGAAAAAAATAATATGATGTTTTTATAGTTTTTAACAGTAAAATATTAATCTATGATATACGGATTTAAAAAAAAATGTTTTCCGTGATTTTGCAGTTATTGAAGGAAAATGATTTTCGTGATTTTGTAGTTTTTGACGGAAAAATGTTATTCCATAATTTTACAGTTTTTGACCAAAAAATGTTGTTCTGTGATTTACAACTTTTGACGGAAAAATGTTATTCCGTAATTTTACGGTTTTTGACCAAAAAATGTTTCTTTGATTTTACAGTTTTTGACGGAAAACTATTTTTCCCTGATTTACGGTTTTTGACGGAAAAATGTTATTCTATACTTTTACGGTTTCTGACAAAAACTGTTATTCCGTGATTTACGACTTTTGATGGAAAACTGTTATTCTGTTATTTTACGGTTTGTGACCAAAAAATATTATTCCATTATTTTATGGTTTTTGACGGAAAACTATTTTTCCGTTATTTATGGATTTTGACAGAAAAATATTATTCCGTCATTTTACAGTTTTTGACGAAAAATGTTTTTCGTGATTTTGTAGTTTTTGAGAGAAAAATGTTATTCTGTAATTTACGGTTTTTGACAAAAAAAATGTTATTCCGTGATTTACGACTTTTGACGGAAAAATGTTATTTCGTAATTTTACAGTTTTTGACCAAAAAATGTTATTCCGTGATTTTACTGTTTTTGACGGAAATTATTTTCGTGATTTTGTAGTTTTTGATGGAAAAATATTATTCCGTAATTTTACGGTTTTGACAAAAAATGTTATTCTGTGATTTACGAGTTTTGAAGGAAAAATGTTATTCCGTAATTTTACGGTTTTTGGCCAAAAAATGTTATTCCGTAATTTTACGGTTTTTGACGGAAAACTATTTTTCTGTGATTTACGGTTTTTGACGGAAAAATATTATTCCGTAATTTACAGTTTTTGACGATAAATGCTTTCCGTGATTTTGTATTGTTTGACGGAAAAATGTTATTCCGTAATTTTACGGTTTTTGACAAAATAAATTTTCTTCCGTAATTTTACGGCTTATGATGGAAAAATATTAATCCGTGATTTTATGGTTTATGACGGTAAAATATTATTTCGTGATTTTACGGTTTTTGGCAGAAAAATATTATTCTATGATTCATCATTTTTAACGGAAAAATGTTATTCCGTAATTTTACGGTTTTGACCAAAAAATTTTTATTCCGTGATTGTGCAGTTTTTGACGGAAAAATGTTATTCTGTTATTTTATGTTTTTCGACAGAAAAATATTTACTGTTTTTGACCGAAAAATATTTACGGTTTTTGACCGAAAAATATTATTTTGTGATTTTACGGTTTTTGACCGAAAACTATTATTCTATTATTTATCATTTTTGATGGAAAAATGTTATTCCGTGATTTTACAATTTTAAACCGAAAAATGTTATTCCTTTAATTTACGGTTTTTAACGGAAAAATAAATCTAAAATCTATTGGAAAATAAATAAAAGTGAAAGAAAGCAAAATCAGGGCTAATCCTTTTAAACCCTAAATTAAAAGGGTCTAACCCTAGATAAACCCTTAAATATAAATAAAAGAATATTAGGGTTTATGACCTATATTAATCTTCAGGGTTAGGGCTGACCCTGAATCTTTAAGCCCATTTTAACATCCCTACCTCCGACGTCCTTTGTCTTTGGTGGATTTACACCATTCAAACGTTCGTTACGAACTTGCTCAGCGGACAAAGACTCAGGTGGATACTCTCTCGAGACATCTTTTCCTTTCAGAAAGTCTTTTTTATTTCTCCGTACTGGATGACCATGAGGAAGAAATCTTCGGTGACAATCAAACCAATACATCTTCCTTCCATTTGGTAGATAAAAAGACTTCGTATATTCCATGCAAACTGGACAAGATAATTTACCATAAGTTGTCCATCCTGATAACATGCTATACGCCGGAAAGACGCTGATCGTCCACATTAGCACTTCTTTTAGATTAAAATTTTGATTCAATGAAACATCGTATGCATTGACTCCAGTAGACCACAACTCTTAACTCCTCAATAAGTGGCTGCAGAAAGATATCAAGACTAGCTCGCGGATGGTTTGGCCAAAAATTGAGAATTGTAAGAAACAAATACTCTGTATTCATGCACATTCCAGGAGGTAAATTATATGGAGTCAAGATGATAGGCCAAAGCGAATGATTATTAGATATGCCAAATGGGTTGAACCCATCGGTACATATTCAAAGATAAACATTACGGGGTTCTTCGGCAAACCAAGGATTTTGATCTTGAAAAGATCTCCACTCGGCTGCATCCGACGGATGACCCATTTCTCCTTCCTTTGATTGGTGCTCGGCATGCCATCTCATTGCTGCTGCAGTCTTCTCGCTCTGATACATTCTCTTCAATCTGTCAGCAATAGGTAGATACCACATACGACTATATGGTACTTTGGTTCTGCGTCTATCATTCTTAGGTTTCCATCTTTTTGCATCACAAAACAAATATTTATCCTCCTTTTTGTCTTCTTTCCAGAAGATCAAACAATTGTTAATACAAACATCAATTGTATGATATGGGAGGCCTAAATTGTGCATTAACTTTTCAGTCTCATAATGTGATTCAGTAGACTAGTTTCCTTTTGGTAAAAAATTAGACAAGATTTCGCAAAACAAATCCACCAATTTTTAACTCATATTATGATCTACCTTATTCTGCAAGACTCGAGCAGCTAAAGATAACTGCGACTGACCTTCACGACAACCATCGTATAATGGATTTTTTGCAGCATCTAGTAAATCATAGAACCTCTTTAAATGATGTTATTGTTCTTCTAAATCTTGACTACTCATGTTATAATTTAAATGCATCATTCACCATTTCTACATATCTATCTTCTACTACATTCCAACTATTATATGATGTATCAACATAATTACTCGTTCCTAAATCCATATTGATTTTTCCCCATGCTTATACTAAACATAATAATCCGATATAAATCCTTTACTATAAATATGATTCCAAATTTTTGTTTCCGAAATAAATTTTTCATTCTTGCAGCGATTACAAGGGCAAAAAATTACCGCCATTACTCTGTGCTATAAGTTGGCTATTAGCAAATGTCATGAATTGCTCCACCCCCGTTCTAAACTCCTCCGAGAAATTTCCCGTCTCTTCATCGAACCTCTTATACATCCATTCCCGAAAATTATTAAAATTGAGATTTCCCGACATTATAAAACAAAATATTTATGAGAGAGAAAACGTTTTATGATTGTAGGATATTGTGTTTTTATGAGTGAAAATAATGGCTGTGCTAAGTTGGTATATATAGACATATTTAGCGACTACTTACCGAGTGTATAGCGACTAAATTGTGACTACCTATGTAGTCGTTAAATACCGGTACACCTACCCAATGCTACGGAAAAAACATGTTTTTTTGTAGCCAACAGTTGATGACAATTAGGCGACGGTACTGCCACTACAGTGGCGGATCGCTAAGTAGTCGCTAAACATAGCGACTATCCGGCGACTATTTTTCACTTCTCTGAGGACAGTCATACTTTATTTGCTAAATAACGACTACAGAAATGGCATCGCATAATTGTCGTTGTTTTACCGACAGTTATGCGACTAAACTTTATTGTCTTTTTTATAGTCATATATTAGTCGCCAAATAACGACTAATGTACTGACTACGCACTGTAGTCGCAAAATTACCACAATTTAACGACTACTTTTGTGTTTGTCGCTAATTTATCGCCTAGAAGTCGTTACGTAGTCGCCATGTTTAGCGACTAATTTAACAGTCACCAATTGTAGTCGCTAAATCGCTGTTTTCTTGTAGTGATTAAAGATCGCTATATTATGGAGAATTTTATGCTAGCCTCAGAACTGGTAAAAAAACTATCATAAGCCTAATGTTACTCCCATGATAAGGCCCTGGAAACAATGGGAATGTAAGGATAGTGATGGAGGCGTAGGTTGGTGGTAAGACTCAATCCCTAAGACCAAGTAATGGAAGTGAAGATGGTCAGATGGTGTTTATCCTTGAAGGTAACTCACAAACGAGATAAACGAGTGGATGAGAATGGTTTAAAGTGATGGGTGGGGTGAATTACGCCACAAAGCTTATGGTGAAGGCTTTGATAAGTCAAAGAACAACTTCAAAAGGCTTCTCACACAGATGAAAGTTGAACTAGGGTTCTAGACCTTAAGCAGTTCGGGTTCTTTGTAAAAAAAGTTTGTCTTTATTAATTGTAGGTAAAAGATCGATAGTTGATCGATTTTTATAAGTTTAACTCGTCACCTGGGGGGTTTCTAGGCCCAAGACACACTACAGCATACGGTCATAAGCGATTTCCCGCATACGGTCTGTTGTCAGGATGAACAACACATGGAAGATTATCATGTCCTTACTATCAAGATAAAAAGGATGCATTTCAACTAAATCATGGAAGGAAGAGTTGTTGGTTTGATTGTCATCGACGGTTTCTACCAGTAAATCATCCTTATCGATGATCAAAACCCTTGTTTACGAAATAGAAAAGTGTTTTTGATGCTCTACCGCCTTACGTTGATAGTCATTCTATATTAGAGCAATTACAAGATTTCGGAGCGGAGCTGACAACTTCGTGCGGAGGTAATGGACATGTTCCTTTTGATGGTGTTGGTGAATACCATAATTGGCACAAGAAAAGTATTTTCTGGGAGTTACCATACTAAAAAGATCATTTCCTTAATGTGCCACGGAAATGAAAAGATAATGTGAATACCAGATTTGACTTACCTTTCATTTGTGCACGTGATGTGACAACCGTGCCGGCGATTCGGTTGAGTGACACAGCTAAACATACATTTTTTGAATGGTTACGTGACGATGTGAAATTCACAGATGGGTATGCATCTAATCTACAAAATTGTGTTAATATTGACGATGGAAAGTTCATTGGGATGAAAAGTCATGACTGCCATGTTGTCATGCATCGTCTTTTACCGTTTGCTTTTGCAAAACCTGGTGCAAATGGCTTTCTTTTTTTATGATATACCAATCAGAATGGACAAAACTTCTTCCAAAAGATGTTCACGATGCCACTGCAGGTACGTTATATATATATATATATATATTTACGTTGTCAAGTCTATTATGTTATACACACACATAACATTAGTTACTTAAAATGCAGGAGTTGGTACATTTTTCCGGGATTTATTTGGGCGATCACTTACAAGTGAATGTATTCGTAATTTACAAGAAAATATCCCGATGATACTATGCAATCAGGAAAAGATATTTCCTCCTTTGTTCTTCGTCGTCACGGGACCACTTGGTAAGTTATGAAAATAAAATTTAATTTTTTTTATAAAAAAATATTTTAGTAATGTTTTCCAAAAATTTAGGTTCGATCTTTCTCACAATGGTATCACAAAAGCCATTGGGAATATGATGACTGGGATGTTAAGCCGTCCCTATAAAACGTACAGTGTTATACATGCAGAAGTTAAGGATTTGTGATTTAGGCAATTCGTGGTACGTTTACTAAATTAGTACGTTATTAATTTTAAATATAAATTAATATTTTTATTTTAATATAAAATATAATACTTTTATATCAACAATTTACGTGGGAGCCACAACATATAACGCAAGTTAGACTGGCTTTCGATAATAAAGCTGCGGAAACTTACACTAACCGCATTTACGAATGGAAAGAGAAGTGGAGAGTTAATGATGTTCACAAAGATTTTATTGGAAAACCCGACCTTTGGAAAGGTAATCACAAATTATTTTATACATAATTATCCATTAAAAAACTAATTTTTTAAATACAGAATTTAGCGAGTATTGGTCACGTGATAAAGTTAAAGAAACTTCCCGAAAACAATCGGCTAATCATAATAGTGAACGGAAGGGTAAAGGTATTGCTACCCACAACTTGGGTCCGGTCAGCAAGGCGACTCGTAAATTATAGCTGTTACGACACCATATTTTTATGTTTTTATAAATTTTAATTGTTTAACCTTTTCAAACACAGTAGTTCGATCGTGATGGAGTGGAGCCAGATGCGCTTACAATGCTTGTGGATGCGCATACGAACCGTTGGATTGGTGCAATCTAAGATCCCGTTGCTGCAGAAATTGCTAAGACCGCTAGGGTTAGGGCGCCTCAATTCATGGAGTCGCAGCCGGTCGTTGAAGGTACACCACCTATGACTCAATGTCCACCGGATGTGATGGCGAATATCATGCTGGATGTAAAATTTATTTTAAAAGTTAAGTTTTATTAATTTTGTAATATGTCATTATTTTTTTTTTCACAGTGTACACTACGAAAGCAGGACCATACTTTTGGTCTTCCTGATCATTACGTGTCACCGGGATTTACCTACCCGATGGCGCATCCTGTTGAAGACGAACTTAGATTCAAGATAGCGTATCTTGAAAACGAACTTGAGCGAGAGCGTGTGGAAAGGGAGATCGAGCGAGAAGCTGATCAGGAACGGCTCAAGAAGCTGGAAGAACGTATTGATGCATGGTTCAACAATAGTCCACGGCCATGATTTAGCTGTTTTTATTTTTATGTTTCGTTTTTATTGTTTTTAAGACTTTAATGCATTTAAATTTTATTTGAGTTTCTTTTAATTATATTTTTAATTTTTTTATTTACTAAATTAAGCTAATATTTTTTAAAAATAACAAATCTAAAATAAATCCAAATTATTAATAATATAATTTATAATTAATAAATACAACCAAAGTACATATACAACGACAATATACACTCCTGTACTCCACACCTGGAGCACTCAAGCAGTGGGGGAGGTAGTGCTTGGGGAGGGGTGTCATATGACACCCATGAATTCTAAAATTTTGGTACATTTTTTATTAAAAATCCAATCAAAAATTAATTTAATTGGTATACTGACCCCCATAAAAAAGATTTTATAGACTTTGCCCCTCTTAACTATAATTTCTAATTCCGCCAGTGTACACGCCGATGGACAAAACCGTTGTAAAGCTATCGGAAATAGTACTTTCTAATGGTTTTTTCGACAGAAATGACCATTAGATATAAGTGGTCGAAAAAATCATATTTCTTATGGAAATGATCATCAGATATAAATGGCCGAAAATATGATATCTACCGGAAAATCGTTGAAAATTTAAGATGGTATTGTGACAGATTTTTATTTGCCTATTTACGACGGGTTTTTAACGGGCTATTGGAGATCCGTTGTTAATTTGTCGAAAATTTATGTATATATGTTAATATGGTAGGTCACCGGATTCGTCTAGGGTAAGGATGAAGATGATGTATGCTAGCTCAAAAGACAGGTTCAAGAGAGAATTGGATGGGATTCAGGTAGAGTTGCAAGCCACTGATGCTAGCGAAATGAGTCTTGATATCATCAAAAGTCGAGCTCTCTAGATCATTCATATATGTCTTCTTGATTTGCTATTATATATTTATAATCATTGTCATTTAAACAATTTCATCATCTTATGTAACTTTCCAACTTTGTTTAATTGTTTAATTTCATCATCTTATGTCAACATTCAACATGCTAAATTTGACATGGGTTTTAAATTTTTATATATTTTTTATGAAACTAGTTTTTTCTAAATTTTTTTTATAGATCAAAATTGTATTTTTGTGGATTTAAAGATATATTTTAGGCATAATTTTTTTGAAACATATTTTAAACAAAAATAATTCCGTTTACAGCATCTATAATGGTTGAACCGCCGTGATATTATGTCTGTTACGGATCCGAATATTTAGATTTGATAGAGAATTCAGATCCGGATCCGGATCCATAAAAATTTTGAAAACAATATCTGGATCCGGATGAATCTGGGTATCCGTTTATTTATTTGCATGTGTTAATTTTGAAATCAACAGGCGACGAATTAAACCGCCAATTTCAAATTCGTTCTCTTCTTCTTCCTCCTCATCACCTCCACTACGCTCTCATATCCCAAGACGGATCTGGATAAAATACAATGCGAACTCGATTTCTTAATATCGATTACTTCTCTACTCCATCTTCTTCAGTTTTTGAAACTCTAGGCTTCCTCAATCTTCCACCTCCTGATAATTTCCCGAAACATCTGGTCTGTGACGACGAAGATGAGCGTCTTCGATTTGGATCTGTAGAAAATCTCCATCTCCCAATCGGAAATTTTTCTATTGAAGCTGTTTCGTTGAAGTTTCTTTCCGGTGTGGTTCCTGATCGCGTCAGTGTGGACTACGGAGATTTTGAAATCCATGACTCTTCTTCCCTCGGAGGTTATTTCTCAGACGAGGTAAAGTTACTTGTATGTGGAGATTCTCAGTTATTAGATGTGAAATTTCGAATTTCTTCAGTCTATGATTATTTTTTTATAGTGAGAATTGTTTTAGATTTTTTCCTAAATTTGTGGTGTGTTTGCTCAGTTTCCATATGTAGTAGTGTCTTTACTTACTGATGTTATTTCTTCTGCTAGCTTACAGAAATCTTAATGGAGTTTGAAATAATTTATGTTCAGTTGCAGAAGAATAATGAAGATGCCATTGAGGAGAAAGCCACATTTAAAATTATCCAGTTGGAGACTCCTGAGTTGGATTATGAAACGGTATTGTTCAAATAGTGTTAACATGTATGATGTACCACTTGAACTAGTTCAACCTTTTTTTTTCCTTGCAAGATAAATTATCTTCTGATATACAGGAGGAAATGCTCTCATACAAGAGGGAGGATCTTCAATGTTTATCTGAAGTTCTAGAGATCGAAAATGAGCCGGTAAATACCCGGTTTCATTTCAGTACAAAGTGAATGTGTAAAGTTCCCACACACCACATCAGTTTTGCTTTTGCTATAGAGCTGGTAAAGCTTGGTGTTCTGTGGTTCCGGTTCTCTTTTCAAACTTGCAAAGGTCTTTGACTAAACAGTTTTATGGAATATTCTAGCAGCATGAAAGACCTCATCTCAACTTTCTGGCTTTGTTAAGTTGATTCTGAATTTTCATTTCCAGCCCTCATCTGATTTTAGCTGGCCCTCTTATTGCAGGTTAAATATGACGAGTCAGATATTATCCTACAGAACTCAAATGACATTCAACAAAAGATTTATTCCGTTGATTACGTTTCTTCTGATTACTTCACAGAGAGCAATGCTTCAGTAATAGAAAATGAATCCAAGAATCAACCATGGTTCAAAGATGCTAGATTTCCACTTCTAGAAGTAGAGGAAGTAAACTTGAGCGTTCTATCAAGCTTATCGATGCTTGATAAAGTATTTACTGTTCTTGAAACACTTGAACCCCAGGACATGAATGCAGAGAGTTCTCTCATTATCAATTCCAAGGAGCTTATAGGCTCTATGGATTATAATCTACTAGATATCCTCTCTACGGATTGCTATTCGAACAAAAAATTTCAATCTGATGTGGTACCAGAGGATGAGTTTTCTAAAATGGATATAGTCACTATCCTAGAAATATCAAATCCTCAGAAACACGTTCAGTTTGAATGGGGAATGGTGGCTGTAGATAATGAGTTTGCCACGGTCCCTATAACTTTTGAGGAGTTTCAGATTCTGGATGTGGAGATATCTGATGTTTTTGATATCATCCTTTGTCTTCAAAAATCCATTGAACCTGAAACATGTCATGGGATGTTTAGTGAAGAGATGAACTTCAAGAATTTCGATGAATTAGTTGTCAGTTCTGAACTTGCATTCACAGATGATGCCTTCAAGTCTCTCCCTACGCCACTTTTATATGATTATGAGATTACAAGATCTCTGGATCTCATTTATGAGGATGTGTTGTCAGAGATCAAGCCTCAATCCTTATCTACATCTAATGACATATACTTGCCCTGGAGTCTTCTTGAGGAAAGAAAGCACAACCATGAAGGTCATTTTGGTGATTATCCGTATGAAGAAATAGTTGTATGCAGCATTGATGTTGAATGTGAATCTTCAGAAGGAGACAAATGGGTTTATGATTTCATTTTCTCTGAAGAATCTCTCTGCGAGCCACTTGTAGAGAGATGCACAGAACCTTTCTATCCTATATCTACCATTGATGAGCATCATCCTCTTAATACTTCCCATGAGTTATTAGAAAACCCTTGTCAAAAAACAGGAGCCAAGGATTGTAGAGAGGATAGTAATGCTAAGAAGGCTACGCTGCTGTTCAAATCAATGTCTGCTTTTGATGACTTAACCTTTTTCATGGATCCTCAGAAGGTTGTGACTGAAGAGAATATGGATTCTAGAGTCGAAGCTGCTAAGAATACTAACCATCAAATAATGTCTATTGACTCGAAGGCTTCATTAATATCTGGTGGCATACACCCAAACCCGAAGACAGATGATATGATACTTCACAGTGTGTGCCCTTCGGAAAATATTGTGTCCCTGGTCGAGGACTTTGGGAAGAGCTATTCAAATCTTGTGAAGGATGAGTCAGAATTGATTTCAACTTCATCAGAGGATAAACTTAAGTTACTCAGCATCTCTAAAGGGAAGCTTATTAACTGTATGAGAAAGGCAAATGTCAACAGAACACCGTTGGTGGATGATAAGACTTTCACGTTTGCTTTACTACTAGCAATTAAACAGATGACATGGTATATGTGTTTCTTCGGTATTCATGTGGCATATCTCTATCTTAACAAGCTGTGTCGGAGTTCAAATGCTATGAAGCTAGGATTGCACACCCTCTACTCGTCAGTTGAAACAGAACACAAGTCAGTTGAGACTGATATCACAAGATCACACCCATCCCTAGCTGTTATCCAGGGGATTTTACAGTCACAATTTGCTAAGGGAAATTCCAGAGCATTATTTTTGGCTGAAAAAGTTTTTTGGTCCTCGCTGAAGAGACTATTTATTTACATGGGGTTATCTTACAATGAACTCAAACCCTCCCCGAGTGAAAATCAACCAAATGTTAATGAAGCCAAGGAGTTTAAAACCACAGAGCTCGGTTTCCTGCCAATCTCAGACTGTCTAATTGTCTCATACGAGTGAGTATTATTTCTTCTTACAGTTGTATTCTTAATCCTTGTCAATGATCTTAGCTTTTGGAAATTGATTTTTATGGGAACTAGAAAGGGATCCAAATACAGTTTATGATGATATCTGCTCGTGAAATTGCTACTCTTTTTTTTGGTCTTTGGTTTGCCTGCTAAGAAACATATCTTTTGGTTACAACACTTAGTTCAATGGTTCTTTGGACAGTAGTTAAGCTAACTAGTTCTTGCTTTTTTATCCAGACAAATTTCTCCATCTTTTCCTCTAGAGAATTTCAGCGTCATTGTAGAATATGGAGGTCCAAATGCCTTGCCCAGATTTTCTTCTTCTTCGGAGTTTGCTTTTGTTCCTTGCTTCCATTTCATAAAAGTGGAGCTGGATATGTCCAGTGCGTGTGGGAAACTCTCTGAAGGTGTTACATTACCTTATGGTGTCGAAATCATAAAGGTGAGCAGCAATCAAATTTCATAAAATCGTTTTGTCTCATCACTAGTATTCACTTTTCTCCCATAAAAGCATATATTTTGAATTCTTTATTTCAATATTCATGTTCCAGAGTATCCCTTAGTGTACAAGCCTATGACTGAACTTAAATATCTTTGTTGTAGGGAGATGAACAGAAGACAACAACTGGGGGGTTGGAAGAAGTATTAAACTTTGTTCCACTTGAAAGTGTGTGTTACTCAGGATCTTCAGAAACTACAAAGGATTCTGAGTTTGTCTCCTTGCCCCAAGAGTCTGGAAGAAAAGGTGGGATAATCGAACACGTAATTCTTTCTGACCAAGGAGCTGTGATTGTAGTGAACACAAAAGCTGTTGATAAGGAGATGATCATATCCAGAAGAAGTACATACCAGAAGGTATTGGCAATGGAAAAAGAAGGAATGCAAGTTGTAGAGCGCGATTCAGATCTACCTGTGGACCTGATGCTAAGTCCTGCAATTTGCCTAGTCTGGTATGGTTGTAAAAATATAAGTAAGAAGCCAGCTGTAACTATTGGTGCTTCCTCAAGCCCAGTTTCATGGATTGGGGACATCGCGACCAATGTTTTGACCTCATTGAGTTTCTGTTTCAGCAGCTGTATTATGGTAAATTCCATTTAACTTGTCATTCTTTTGTAGGAATGAAAATCAAACTTACTAGATGTTTGCAACAGGTTCTTCTAAGAGTCACTACTTAAAGAATGATTTTAGTTTATTTTCCTTTAGGTTTTTGAAGGGGAGCCCGCATCCCTGGCTACAATTATGGACTCTTCTGATGAACTGTATGCAGCAGCTGGTAGTCTGGGAATCAATTTACAGATGTTTTGCTCATCATCATCTGATTTTACTGATGAAATTATATTGAGCTGTATCAAATCTTCTGTTAAGTGTTCTGGACTCCATGCCAAAATGCCCGAGTCAGAATCGCTTGCAGAATCATTTTTCACCAAGTTTCCATCCGTGAATCCGCTTACAGCTCAAGTAATTCTGTCATCTACAGGGTCACTTCTCGAATTCATGAAGCTACCACATAGTAGCAAGGTTGAAATGTTACAAAAGTATCATGTACCTGAAGAGAGTGCTGATCTATTTAGTTCACTATGCAAATATGGTGCAAGGGAAGACTCCAGATCTGTAATGACTGACAGCTCTTCTTCGATATCTTCTGGACCTGACTCAGACACACACCATTTCAGTGCCCACTCTGGTTCGAAAAATAAAAAGTATATTAATGGGAAAGATGAGTTAGATATAGACGACTTGGTCCATTTTGTTCCATCTACAGAATTTGCTGATGCCCAGCTCAAACCTTCAAAAGATTTTCAACTTGATTCTTGGTCATCTAGAGACCATGATATATTTCATTTTGACCCTGTCACTGAATTATTCGATGCACCTTTTAAACCTTCTGGGATCATTCATTGTAATGACTCTTGGCCGTCTAAAGATCCAGACAGATATGACAAGAAGTCACTGCCTAGTTCATCATCAAAGGACGAGTTTTGGGAAAAAGATCTACCTAATTTTTCAGTAGAGGAAAACCTAGGTGGGATTCCTGAATTAGAAGATTGGATTTTCCCAGTTAAAGATGATTTCAAGAGCCAGAACAGAGGATGTAAATTTCCGGTAAGGGGAAATATGAACTTGCATGACACTAGGAATTCATCACAGAGTTTCATGGCAGACTACAAAGGAGAAGTTATCAACACAGCAGATAATAAATTTCTCGTGGAAGACTTCTTGCTTTCTCCTAGTTATAATAGGTTTGCACCAAAAGTATCTGAAGTTAATGAAGAAGAACTTCCAAGAAAAACAAAATCTGCAAGGAAGTTATCTTTCTTTGAATCTCTTCAACCAAACTTCCCAAAAGCATCTGAGATTAACTCGAGTTCCGAAAGATTAACTCAGGAGAAAGATTCAAAATATAACAACAATGCTTCTTTACGTGACTATATTGATAACTATCCAGCAAAACGACAAAGGACTCTCTTAGAGGAAGTGTTAACACGGAGATCTAACGTTCCAACAACAGAGCTTCCATTTAGAGAAGAGATATCACATTTTGGTAGATCTCCATTATCAAACGCAATCCATTCTCCAAGTCCAGTACAAGATTCTCCTTGGACAATGGAGTTTCTTAACAGAGTTCGAGAAAGAAGCAGAGCAAGGAAACAACAACAATCTCTTTCTTCTTATATCACTCCCTCTTGTTTGGAAACTCCAGGAAATATAAAGAAAGCTAATAACAAGAGAAAGATTTCTTCGGCCTCACCTAAAAACGAGAGATTTTACTCGCCTCTTAAGTCGTGGACACCAATGGATAAGCGATCTAAAAAGGTACTTGTTCTATATGATTCCTATAAAAATGAGACTTAATCATATAAGTTAATTCCTCTTTACATTATAATTTTTTTTCTTTCCAGTCTCTATCTTTTGCATTGAACGGAACTGGAAGCCAAACAAAACTGGTCTGGAAGTAGAGAAACACACACCGTAAAACCGAGAACTAATCATAAACCAGTCAGAAACTCAGTTTGGAGGCAGGTATCTTATAATCTTTATGTAAGTGTTCTTCTCACTGTCTTAAAAATCATAATAAACGAACCAAATACTTATTGAGTCTCTCCGAAATGGAAATTATAGGTTTGAGGTAATATAGTCTTTATAGGAAAGATCTCATATTATCATATAACTCTTAAACTAAGATATAACTATATAAGTCAAAATTTGTATTCGCATTCAACCCGTATTAGTTAAATGGGTCTGCAGGTAATCCATTTAATCTATCTTATTAAAAAATAATTAAATGGGACTTTTTATTTTTTTTTCTAAAACTAACACACATTTAATCGACAAAATTTTAAAAACACACATAATTGTGGATAATATATCCATTCTTAGAGCCACCATCATAAGACTTCAAGGTCTCATCTTCTCTTTTATAATATTTAAAAAAAAATGAAATACAACACAACTTTGAAATAATATATTTAATTAAAAGCAACTATGGAACTATGATATGTTATGTTTTCTTTTACAGTAAATATTAATTTTTTTTATCAACCTTAGTTTTATTAATTTTTAAAGGCCTAGTGGGCTACATTTATAATCAGAAAAAAAATCTGGTCCAGCTAGTGAAAGCCCAATAATCCCAGTTAATGGGCCTGAATCTCGGTAAAACTTCTGCATGGCTAGGGCACGTGCCACCTTTTCGCTCTAACCAGTGCGACGTATTTTAGTCAACCACTAATTTCATTAATTAAGCCCATAAAAATTACAGAATCCATTTTAGTAAAGAGATACAAAGCCCATCAGTCTATTAATGTTTTAATGTGTAAACCTACAAAAAATTTTAAAATCAATGCAAGATTTTTTACTATATATAAATAAATTTATTAATCATTTTTTTGAGAAATAACAACTTACAAAAGAAACATATCACATTATAAAAAAAAAACCAATTTTGTAAATACATTGTATTTCTACCAATAAAATCTGATGGAGCCAAAATATTATTTCGAATAAATTTAAATTACATAAATTTTTCAAAAGCATAATCTCTTTCTTTGTGAAATTTAACAAAAAAAAAAATCGATGTCTCGACATGTAAACCAATACACTGTGGATGAAAATATTGCAATGTTCTTACAATATGAGTTATCAGAACTAACGATTAATGATGATGTTATTGCTCGAGAGGTTCAACAAGACTATGAGAATACATTAATGTGTAACGATGTTTCTATTGCATTAGAGATTCAACAAGAAGAAGGTATATATTTATATATATAAATATTTTATATATAGTTTTAGTTTTCAATATCAAAATAGTTTTATGATTTCTTTTGTAATAAATTTAAATTCTCATTATGACTTATGAGTATATCTTTGTGTCTTACAAAGAACGGATCCTTCTTAAACCATATCTTATGTAATAATTTTAATAAAAAATGAAATTATGACCTATTTAATTATTAATTAGTTATGTGAGTTTTGTATAACCTAATGTTTTATATTGAATTTTTTTTTACAGAAACTTGTGAACACACTTGTATACAAGACGATGAAGCATTGGCAAGAACGTTGCAAGAAATGGAAGGTAACCCGATATATATATATATATATATACTAGATTATGATCCATCCGATAAATGGGTTTTAAATTTTTTAAAATAAACAAAAATTTAATGGAAATAATATATTATATAAAAAATAAAAAATATTTTAGTTAAACTTGATTGTTTTGATGCATGGTGAGATTAAACAAGTTTTATTTTATATATATATATATTTATTTATTTATAAGTTTGAAATCAATATACACATAAATAGTAGATAATATTAAGAATGTAAAAAATTTGATGTTTATTTTTCTTTTTTAAAATAACCTCTAGAATTTTCAACAATAAGATTTTCCAAATGATGATAACCTAATCTGATATACACCTTTTATCAATATATTTTGGGTAAATAAAATTTATAAAAACATAAATAATTGAATTAGTTGTTTCAATATATCTGTCTGTGTATTATAAGACCTATGAATAATTTTATTTTATTTCCAAATTTATATGTTTTGCAGCAAATTTGCAGCCCTCTCTAAGTGATGATGAAAGACTTGCTAGATATTTACAACAAGAAGATGAATGTAAGTATAAATTTTTTTGTTTAACAAATGTTTTAATTAATAGTTTTCATTAACTTGACTAATAATTTTACTATATTATTATACCTAGCGGCAAATAATGTGGTCGAAGATATCCAAGAAACCCAACAATATCAACCTATGCAAGGTATTAAATAAAGAGTTCTTAGGTCTTTATAAATAATTACAAAATTAAATTAAATTCATTGGGATTTTAAACAATGTGTACTGAATTAAAATATTTGGAGAAATTTGGTTTTTATAGTGATTTAAAATAATTTTATTTGATTTTAATAAATTAAGAGTTTTGTTATTTTGATTAAAAAAAATGTTATTATAAAAAATTTTAAAATCTTATTTAACATAATGGGATTTTGATTTTTATATTTTAATTAACCTAAAATTTTTAAATCAAGTTCTTATATATTTTCACAATTTATTTTACTTTAACATTAATTCTTAAATTATTTTCTCATTAATTTTTATATATACATTTTGCTTTGACGCTTTTATATTTCTTTGAATTTGCAGTGAATCGTTCATACATACCTCAACGTGATGATCCCTCGGTATAGTAATTTTTTAATCTCGGTATACATTAATACAATAAAGAGTTTTTTTTATCAAATATTTGCTTGAAACTCTAAAACAATATTTAATCAAAAACAAAAAATAATCAATCATAAAGTAACACTTAGTTACAAATATATATAATATTAATTTATAGTCACAAAATAATATATATGTTTTTCTTTTTTCTTAACCCTACGAATTAACACATTTTTTATATAAATTGGTTTATTTTTTGCTTTGGGTTATTATTTAGACTAGTAGAGGAGTTCTTCACTATGATGATAATGAGAACTTATGGTGTCATCATCATCATCATATGCATACTCATAGTTCTTCAAGTGACTCAACAAATAGTTCTCAAACTAATGATAGCATTGATCTCACAAACATGACCTATGAGGTATGTTACCATCCCAAATCCATGCACATATTTCAACCATATAATATATGGTTTCTAGATCTCCCTAAATAAAACTTATATATCAATGATACTTTTATTTTCACTTGGATGAACAGGAACTAAATGAGTTAGAAGACTCAACTGGAGATGTTGGTAGAGGCTTATCCCAAGAGAGAATCTCTTGGTTACCTACTCATAAGTATGGTACTAAAACAAAAAAAAGATGGTGGCAGAAGAAAAAGAAATTTATCGCCGATGATTCTCAGTAAGATCATATCACCATATATTTTATATTTTTAGAAGTTTTTTTGGTATTTATTCGGATTTTTGGTTTATTGCTAAACCAAACTAATCTATCTAATCTAGCCGCAAACAATGGATACTAGGCGATGTGCGTATCGACCGTGACGTGTTGTGGATCTTTGCATGATATTAAATATAAGTTTTTGTTTAGACTATGATTTTGGCTTTGGATGATATTGTAGGTGTTCAATATGCCTAGTGGATTATGAGCAAGGAGATATGATTATAACTTTGCCATGTAATCATATCTACCACAAAGATTGCATTTCACAATGGCTAAAACAAAATAGGGTATGAACATAATTAAATACAGTCTAATTAAATGTTTATTATAAAACATAGGTGTATATATCAATCATGTATAATAAACATATTATTAATTAAGTATTCTGATGAATATAATTTATGTTTTGTAATGTAGGTATGCTGCATTTGCAAAGCTGAGGTTTAATCCATATAAGACCTAATTCTCATCGGACCATGATGCTTCACTTTAGTGTTCGGTTCAGACTTTATTCGTGCAAGTTTTAAACTCTTTTTTTTACAATTGTATTGAACTTTTATATCATTAAACTACATGAAAAAGCTTGTGCTTATGCGTGAGTTTTTATATTTCAAATATGTTTTGGGATTTTATTGGTTTTATCTTTTATATCATCACTTTTTTATATATATTTTTTTAAATTTATTAATAAAACTAAATATTATACGTCAATATGTATATATAATTTTATTTAATCAAAAATTAAGTTAAATGTATTATGTTGTACATATATAAATATTGAAACACAATGAATCTAATTATTACAAATTAAAGAATTTAAAAGTTTCCAGAAATTCCAATCTACAAATAAAATTGTCCATCATAATTATTACAAATTAGTAAGGCTAATAATGTAATAAACTATAAAAAAACACATTTATTTTAAAAAAGGACAAAAATACAAGTAATGGTTTAAATAAACATTTTAATCAATGATCATCTCTAAATAAATATCTAGAATGAACAATAAACTGCTATTAAGTCCAAAACAACATCTTCAATTGAATCCAATTCCATGATAATTACTTTGTCCATCTCAAATTATTTATCTAATGTAAACATATAATTCAATTTGTAAAAAAGATCATTCACAATTTCATTTAGTCTCTTAAAAAAACAACCAAACAATGTGAAAATGTTTTGTATTGTAGTCCTATCATTGACATATAAAGATTGGTAAATCATTCTAAAGAACAATAATAAATTTTACAATATCAACCTATTCCAGACCTCAAATGCATCACTATCTTTTAATTATAACAATTTTATCATATCAGTAATAGTCATCGTTAGGCCTGGGCAAAAAACCCTACCCGAGCCAGAAAAACCGAATCCGACCCGAAAAGCTCTACCCGAATCCGAATCNATGATATATTTTAGTTTAGTTATATAACAATTTCAGATATAATTTCAAGTTAATCGATTAATTTTTATATTTTTAGATATAAACTTACATTAATTATGTAATATTTTTATGTATTTTTTTAGTTCAATCAAATAAGTTTAAAAATTTTAGTGTAATTTTAAGTTAAATTGGTAATAATTTTATATTTCCGACACGATTTCTATTAATTAAATGCAAAATTTAGGTCTTCATGTTTAAAAACTCGATCCGAATTTAGGTTTTTATGTATCCGAATAAAGCTTTCGGCCACAATAACCCGAAACCGAATGGGTACCCGCTATTTTAGGTTTTTTACCGGATTTTATAGAGGTGTACCCGAACCGATCCGAACCCGAAAAGATTATACCCGCAACCGATCCGAATTTTATAAATTATTCCATTGGAGTGTCTAACCCTTCACCCGAAAAACCCGAACCCGAATGGGTTTTACCCGAACCTGACCCGCATGCCTGAATGCCCAGGGCTAGTCATCGTCACACCAATCAACTAAATCCTCAACTTTCCAATAACCGACGACAAGATTTCATCTAGGTCACATTTGAGTTTTATGACAAACTGATAGATATGTGAGTCGATCTATTATATGATTTTTTTTCTCACCTTATGCTTTTAAAATACTTGTTTCATGCATATCTGAAACGAATAATTTTACATACATCCATTAATAGATTATCAAACTCAAATGTATAATTATCAGTTTCATATATGCATAAAAAAGAGTCCTTGAAAATCCTAAAGGTAGGAAGACAAACCACATAATGGTTTGACCCGCAAATCCACCATTTTATCATGAAACTCAAGTGTGACTAGATGAACTATTTTTCATTGTTTATGGTTCTTAGAACGTTGGAGATTTAGTTGATTGGTATAAAGATGATTGTTAATGCTCTAGTAAAATTGTTAAATCGAAGGATAGTGATGCATTCCACGTATAAGACATGTTGAAAACTAATGTCTCCTCTATATATAGAAGTGTAAGACATAGATGGTCATTGCAGTTTCAAATCTATTGGCTGAATAAATACTTGTAATGATGGTTAACAGTGGTCAAATCCAATCCAAAATGTTACCTTCAACTCAAACTCAATAAGAACCAAGCCAAAAAAAATTGATATTGACATTTTGCAAATTAAAGATTGAAATAATGAAAATTTTCTTCAACAAAAATTTTAAAATAAATTTTTATTTTTCTAAAAACCACTTTATATTTGAAGATAAATTATCAGTATAAAACTTTATTGTAATACTAATTGATAATTTGCTTGAAAATTTATTCTTATATAATAAACAATATTGTATTAAAACAAATGTTTTATACTAAGAATTCATATTTTGT
This sequence comes from Leavenworthia alabamica, assembly GCA_000411055.1. Classification (NCBI taxonomy): domain Eukaryota; kingdom Viridiplantae; phylum Streptophyta; class Magnoliopsida; order Brassicales; family Brassicaceae; genus Leavenworthia; species Leavenworthia alabamica. The sequence goes on from KE159453.1 coordinate 21,099, forward strand.
CTTTATCAATTGTAAAAACCAATTTCACCAAACTTGGACAACATAAAATAAAGAAAAATCTATACAAGTTAAAGAAAAATGAAGTCAGAGGCTATAAGAACAGAATAAAACTACTTTTCATGCAAACGTAAATGATTAAAAAAAGCTTCAAAAAATAATTAAAACATCACTCAAATCAATACAAGACTAAAGGAAAAGTACTGAAAATAATGATTAACACTGAGTTCAAGCTTCAGACTTGGAACCAAACCTGAGATGACGTTTTTGGCGGCGGTGAGTTTCTTGTGTTTAGTTAATGTGATTGTGTTGCCCTAATCATGTAACATATATATATATTGCCACGTTGGGATAAGACAAAAGGCTTTTATTGGGTTGATCTCGAAGGATCCATCCAGGCCCAAACAATGTGGGCCGACAACAATTAGAAGTTAGAACACATTGGAAATAACATAGTGATACAAAATTAGTTTACTTTTCATTTGTTTAGAAATTTAAATATTATTTTTGTTTCTATTTTAAATTCTAAAAAATTTATTTTTATTAAATAAAATAAAATTCATTTTAATTACATAATATATGAAGTAAATCTTTACATTACATAATATTCTCAAAAAGTTATTGATAAATAACTTATTTATTTTATAAAAAGATTTTAAAATGAGTATATAACTATACATATGATCTATACAATAAAATGTTGTGGCATAATCTATTTAAAGTAAATTAGAATATTATAGAGGAAATAGAACTCTTTAACCTATATGAAGTTAGATATATATGCTGATTTTTTTTATCATGATTTAGAATTATTTGAAAGATGACAAAAATGTGATTTATAATTTGTTTTTTTTTTCTTCTTAATATTGGTTTTAAAGGTTGTTGACTGAAAACTAAGGCTAACCAAATAGACTATGACCTTAATTAACATATTGAAACGCTTAGAAATGAATTATTATGAAGAAAAACTCATTTATGCTGACAAATATATATATATATATAAATATTATGATAATTGTTTTCCAGATTTTTATAATAATTATCAAATGGTCGGGTAAAACGTCTATAAGATTCCACTTAATTTTAAAATGTTGTTTATAATACATAAAACAATAACTAATCAATAAAATAAGGTGTAAATTTGGTAATTGCTAGTTAAGATATTAAGGCAAATTAAAGAAGTGTTGAATAAATCCAAGCACGGCACATGTAATAATAAAATGTTTTGATCATTAAACAAATAATTATCTTGCTAATATTGTGATATAATCATTTTGGTCCAAAAATTTATGTGAAGAGAGAATAAATAAAAATAAATCATTACTAAAAACTTAAATTCTCATTTCTTTAATGTCATCCTTGTAGTTTTCTTTTAGTTATTTATAAACATTAAACCCTGCGTTTGACAAAAATAAATCTGATCCGGATTTTGATCTAGACAGTTAGATATTCATATAATAAAATATTTTGAGCTGAATATCTAAATACAATTAATTTTTTTAAAAATATTTTTAGATATCCAAATCGATTTATTTTAATAAAAAAAAAATCTAGATAGAGATATCTCTATTGAGTTATCTATTTTTTATGGATATAAAAAATTTCGAATTCAGATATTTACCGGTTATAATTTATTTACAGATATTCAAAATTCAGATATCTAAATTTAAATCTTAACTAAAAAATAAAAATAGATCAGCATCCTTTTACATGACTAGTGAGATAATTATATACTTCATCTCAGACATAATTTATATTTGTCACTTTGGGAAATAGTAATCCAATGAAAGACCAAAGACAAAAGCAAAAAAAAAAAAAAAGATTCCGACAAAAAAAAACTAATATATATACACACGTAATTAAATGTTTGTGTAATGTAATGACCTATAAGTCACACTCATAAGAGCTGCATTAGCTGGCCACTCGTTATTATTCGTTTTCTCTGAAACAAAAAAAAACTCAAAGATTCTGATGCTTCTCTCAGATTCTACTCTTTCCTAATATACTCATTCTCCAAACATATTTTCTCGGGAAAACCCAAGAATTCATAAAACTTTCCATTGTCAAAATTCAGATAAAGACAGAGATAAAGAGTGTTTAAGTTGTGTTTTGTTTGTGTATCAGTTTTGATCTTTGTTTTTTGTAGACGTGGCGAAATGTGTTGGACTTTGTAGTCGTGTAACATTCTTCTTCTTGTCTTCTGATTACTAATCTCTCAAAGATCTTCAGATCCGTTTCTTTTTGAGATAAATAGTTTTTTTTTATTAACAAAAAAAAAATGATGAGAACTAAACCGACGGCGGTGACTAATGACGGCGGCAGGGAGTCAGGCGGTCATGATTGGGAAATGAGACCTGGTGGAATGTTAGTTCAAAAACGTAATCCGGATTCGGATCTTGTCGGAGCTCCATCAATACCTATGATTAGAGTTAGAGTCAAGTACGGTTCGGTGTACCATGAGATCAATATTAGTCCTCATGCTTCTTTTGGTTAGCTTTTTTTTTACTATTAGAATTTGGTTAATTTGAGATTCTTGGATGATTCTTGATTAATGTTTTGGATGATTCTTGATTGATGTAGGGGAGCTAAAGAAGATGTTGAGTGGACCAACAGGTCTTCATCATCAAGATCAGAAGCTAATGTATAAAGATAAAGAAAGAGATTCAAAAGCTTTTCTTGATGTTTCTGGAGTTAAAGATAAATCTAAGATGATTCTTTTCGAAGATCCGATTAGTAAAGAGAAACGTTTCTTGGAGATGAGGAAGATTGCGAAAACCGAAAAGGCGGCTAAAGCGATTTCTGATATTAGCCTTGAAGTTGATAGGCTAGGCGGACGGGTAATATTCGTCCGTTCGCTAAGCCTATTTGTTATTTATCGATGAAATCGCGAGTTTTTGATAGGTGATTTTTTTATATGTAGATTTCGGCGTTTGAGATGGTGATTAAGAAAGGAGGAAAAATCGCGGAGAAAGATCTTGTAACGGTTATTGAATTGTTGATGAATGAGTTGATTAAGTTAGATGAGATTGTGGTTGAAGGAGATGTGAAGTTACAAAGAAACATGCAAGTATGTGTAATCAAACACATCTTAGGTTTAAAGACTTCTTAATGTTCTTATATTAACTTTTTAGTTTGTATGTTTAGGTAAAAAGAGTGCAAGATTATGTCGAAAAACTCGATATTTTGAAGGTTAAAAACTCCATAACTAATGGGCAACAGAAAGAGTCAAGTGGTCAAAGACTTGCTACAATTCAAGAACATAGCAATGGACAGATACAAGAAGAGAAACCTATACAATCACTTATGGACATGCCAATACAATACAAGATTGAAGAAGAACCAAGGAATATAAGGTCAGGACCATTTGTGTTGGATTCTTCTACTAAATTGGAAACATGTGATCATCATCCTTTGATGCCATTGAGCTTGACTACTACAAATAATAATACAACTCAAGCTAGGTTCAACTGGGAATTCTTTGATTGAGAAGAAAAAAACTCATATTATCAATTCTCTTGTATGCTTAAATTTTGATGTGGAGATAATGAAAAATATGTGAATCTTGTGTGTTTTTCTTTATTATTTCTTACAATTACTATTTGATTTTTTTATTTTTATTACAAGGGAGTGAAACCTTCTTAATGGAAGAGAGTGTTTTATTTCTCTCTCTGTCGGTTGTGTTTTTTTATTTCAACTTTGAAGGATTTAGATATTATTGTTTTTTATTTCAAACAAAAATAGTTGGTTTGACTTCATATTATTGTTTTTTTATTTCAACTTCGTGACTTGTAAATCATGTGACCAACTAAGTGAATAATATAAAAAATTTGCACGAACATGATAAAAATATATCTCATAATTCTAGTGGTTATGGTGTTTCCACGAGAGAGTGTAACCAAACTGTAGGGTTGTGCTGTCGAGTGTGGACCAAAAATATAATCATCAAACGTAAACTGAAAGACCAAAAAACATTGATAGGAGATACAGTAAATGGTCGAGTGTCGGTAGAAGAAGACATAACAAGTAGGTATATAGTTTCGATACAAATATCAAAGAAGCATCACTATCAAACACTGAAGGCTTTGAGCTACCCACACTCTCCCTCGTGGCTTAGCCTTGCTCTCTTGTACATGACTAGTCCTTTCCCTATTGTGAGCTACTCAACTATAAGAAAACAGCTTCTTTGCAACTATCCAAATCGTCACAAAAGTTAAACAATTGCTAAACCGTCACAAAATTTAGATTCTAATTTGCAAGAAATATATATATA
>KE159453.1:25420-43986 GCA_000411055.1 Leavenworthia alabamica
AAATTAAATACATAATAATTAAGCTAATTAAAAATGTAATTATGATTTATAATATTTTTTAATTAAACAAACTTACAAAATTTTGAGACAAAAATTTAGGGTGCCTTTTAATTAAAAGACTTAATAAATTAATAAAAAATTAACAAAATTAACACCAAATTTACAAAAAAAAAATTAATAAAAATGACACGTACGCATATTTTACTTAGTTGATGATAGTTTGACTCAACTAAAGAAGAAGTCCACAGAATCCAAAACATTTCCAAAAATGGTATGACAATAGATATTAAACAAAGAATGGGCCCACATAAAAAAGCGTGTGGGTCATAGTGAAAATAAAATCCTAAACCGTGGCTAGACAGCGGACGCACCGTGACCACTGTCCCTTTTAACGAGGCTCGCTTCTCGAGCCAAAGATATTAGTTAACGATCCAACTGTCAAACCGTGTCCCCATGATGTCATCACATTAAACTAAAGCTTCTTTTGTCTTCTTTCTAAATCGTCCCCAATCATCGAACATAACTTAATTGAATAGTATTATATTTATTGAACCCATCACATACACACTCAGACTAAGTAATACAAAGACACGTGTCAGTCAAAGCTATGGGACACTTGTCATAACCAGATCTTCCGTGTTTCTCACTTTTTATTACAACTTATATATAAAAACACAAACTCTCTTTCTATAATTAAATATCTTAAGAGTTCTATAAAAGGAAAGAGAAATAAAATATCTTATCCAAAAAAAATTCAAATGAATCATTTATATTCTAGTACCTCTTTAGACTCGTTCCTCACAAACTCCGATCACAGGTCACTAGTTTCCGACGGTAATGAGTGTTCTCCAAAGCTAGCTTCAAGTTGTCCGAAGAAAAGAGCAGGGAGGAAGAAGTTTCGTGAGACACGTCATCCGATTTATAGAGGAGTTCGTCAAAGAAACTCTGGTAAATGGGTTTGTGAAGTAAGAGAACCAAATAAGAAATCTAGGATTTGGTTAGGAACTTTTCCGACGGTTGAAATGGCTGCTCGTGCTCATGATGTAGCTGCTCTTGCTCTTCGTGGTCGCTCTGCTTGTCTTAATTTTGCTGATTCTGCATGGAGGCTTCGTATTCCTGAGTCTACTTGTCCTAAAGAAATTCAAAAAGCGGCGGCTGAAGCTGCGTTGATGTTTCAGAATGAGACGACGACGGAGGGAGTGAAAACAGCTACGGAGGAGGAGGTGGCGGCTAAGGAGACGAGTGNATTATTGTTTTTTTAAAACAGATATTTTTTTAATAAACAGAGTTTGATCAATTTTGAAAATTGTGTGTGTTGTCCATGAAAGAGAGAATATATTTATTTTGGTTTCGAATTTTTTATAACATATCGACCATCTTTGATGTTACCAAATCTTAGTGGTTTATAAAAGCTTGAAACTATGCTTTTGCTTTTCTAAATAATTTAGCATAGATTTGAGAGGGGATTAAGAGCTCAAAAATGTTAAGGCAAATGCTTTTGTCTTGTTCATTAAACAACACGGTTAAGGTTAGTTCATCTTTCTTTAACTTCATCGATTTGTTTCATTCATCTCTAGTTGACAATAGATATGGGCTGCAATTGAAGGTGGCAACTTGGAACTTGGAAGTGATCTCATACAAACACACAGAGAAGAACATGTAATAGTTTCCTTCAGAAATGTGTCACCATCTCTTTTTGTCCTAATCTTTATGCAATATACGACTTACTATCCTAAGTTCTTCACATAGCTCTTTTTGTTCTGGTGGCTTAGGTTTGTTCTTTAGGTAAAATCTTTGCAAAGCAAGAGATACGGACGATCCATATATAGGTCAAAGAGGCATATTTTTCAGGGGTGATGGAGACTGGTCAAGTTAAAGTATGGAAGTGGAGTACTGAACCAACCATTGAGAAGTTTGATGTCATCGTCAAAGAGTTGTTTTCTACAATCTTTTTAGTTCCACGTGTCATATAATTTAAATATCTAAAATCACAATAAAATATCCCAAAATTAGTTATTTAATAGCAAGGTAATCAAAATATATAAAATAATTAAAATATTTTAAAGCTTGTATATATATTTGCAAAAATATATTCAATTCTAATCAATTTTTTTATGACTATGTACCAAAAAAAAGTGTTAAAAACATAGGCCAACCATAGAATTAGGCTCATAAATATAGATTACTAGATATGTTATAAACTTAGAACCACTAAATCCATCATAATCCATTAACCTTCCTCTTAATAGATAATCAATAAATGAAAATGCATATATTCCCAACTAAATTAAAGTTAAATCTATTTAAAAACTACTCTTTTATATATAAACAAAGTTAGGGGCAGTTCGGAGTTGGAAGCTATCTTCTTTCTATTTGTGATAATGTCATTAATTTAAAAAAAAAAATCAAACCAAAACAAAAATTAGCAAGCTAATTAAGTAATTTTTAGATACCTCATTAACTTCTATTTCTATTTTTACAACGTACACTTATTGCCAACTGTTTTTTTTTTCTATTTAGGAATTAAAATAGAATATATGTGATAGTGACTGAATAACAATCAAATTAAATTCTTAAATTTATTTTAAATAAATAAAAAAGTTTTGGTATATATCTTTTCGTGTGGTCTAATATAATTTGTAAAAAAAGGTATTGCACTGATATTTTGAGGTTGTTGTGATAAATATATTTACATGTAAGAGATTGATAAATAGATAGAAAAATAAATTAATTAATTAACCAATACCTTAAAATATTTATATGAAATATGAATCTAGGACAAATAAATAAGTGTTGGTGAGCCATAAAAGCTTCCTCTCATAAAGATGAACAAAAAAAAAGAGACTCATGCTTCATCTTATTATATAAAGCTCATCAAACCTATTCTTATTTTTAGATATAGTCTTTAAATATAAAAAAATCAAACGTAATCTTTAACCCATAATTATGAATTTTCAAATATTAAGTGTATTTAGCATAATACTCATCGTAACATTCATCTCCCATGTCTCGTGTAATCCAAATCAAGGTATAATATTTTATTTATTTCTTTACAATATATATGTATACATGTTCTTAACAATTTATAATTTTTGGTATTTTTTTATTTTAATTTTTCTTCAAGCTGGTTATTACAAGTTTATGAAAGATGCAACATTAGCACCAATGTCCGCCACGTTCGATTACATAATCATCGGAGGAGGAACCTCTGGTTGTGCATTAGCCGCAACACTATCTCAAAACGCTAACGTTTTGCTTCTTGAACGTGGCGGCTCTCCCTATGACAATCCAACAGCAACAAATATCGAAAACTTCGCAACCACACTAGCTAACATAGCACCCAATACATGGTCGCAGTTCTTTGTATCCGAAGACGGCGTTTTCAACACACGTGCGCGTGTCCTCGGTGGAGGCTCAGTGTTAAACGCGGGGTTTTACACACGTGCGGAAAAGGAGTACGTGACTGAGGTTGAGTGGAATAGCGAAGAAGTAGAAGCTGCTTATGAGTGGGTTGAGAAGAAAGTAGCGTTTCAACCGCCAGCGTTGGGATGGCAAACCGCGTTGAAAGATGGGCTTTTAGAAGCTGGAGTGTATCCAAACAATGGTTTTACGTATGATCATATATATGGGACTAAGATCGGTGGTACGATCTTTGACGGGTCCGGTCATAGACACACGGCAGCGGATTTGTTAGAATATTCTAATCCGGACAAGATTGTTGTCTACTTGCATGCTTCTGTTCACAAGATTCTCTTTACTACACAAGGTATGTCACTCATTTACACATTTATTTTCTGTTCGATTATTTGGTTAAGAGAACACAAATCCGGTTTAGGGTTTAGTTTCGGTTCATTTTTTGCGGTTTTGGGTTTATCGGTTTGTAGAAACTGTCATCTATATATTGGGATGGTTATGAATCATTTTAAAGTTGTTATGGAGGATACATGTGCCTTAAATTAATATGTTTATAACATATACTTAAAGACAAGTTCAATATATTTGGATTGGTTTAGTTTGGTTTAGACTAAATTTAATGTATTGGACAGGAAGGCCAAAAGCGTACGGAGTACTATTTCAAGACTCGAACGGAGTGATACACAACGCAGAACTAGATAAGTACACAATGAATGAGGTTATTTTGTCTGCGGGTGCCATCGGGAGCCCGCAGCTTCTGATGCTTAGCGGTGTAGGTCCGATGGCTCATCTCACGGCTCACGGGATTACACCGCTGGTCTTAGATCAACCGATGGTAGGGCAAGGAATGGGAGATAATCCAATGAATGCCATATTTGTTCCTTCTCCTTCTCCTGTAGAGGTTTCTCTAATACAAGTCGTTGGGATCACAAAGTTTAATAGTTACATTGAAGGAGCAAGTGGTGTCAGCTTCTATTGGACCCGTGGATTTTTCAATGATGTTTTGAATCATCTCAATGAGGTTTAATATTTATATAAAACGTTACTATTTATATAACCATATGAGACTATATGTTAATATTAGTCTCTTTCATTATGTTAGATGAAGACAAGCCCTAATGCCACTACATTTTCGACTCAAGCCATCACAGATTTTTTCGGATTCATATATCCTCTATTGAATTCGACGACACAAGCCGGTTTGATCCTTCAGAAAATCGCGGGACCGGTTTCGAGAGGTGACTTGAAGCTTAAAACCACAAACCCATATGATAATCCATATGTGAGATTCAACTACTATCAAGACCCAGAAGATAGAAAAAGATGTGTTGAAGGGATGAACACAATCATTAACGTGATAAACTCGGAGGCATTTTCAAGATTCAAGTATCCGGACGCGACATCATATGGCTTGTTCGATCTTTTACTTACCCTACCCATCAATCTTAGGCCGAGACACATACGCTCGCTGTTCAACTTGGAGCAGTTTTGTATCGACACGGTCATGACTATTTGGCATTACCATGGAGGTTGTCAAGTTGGAAGAGTAGTTGACAAGGATTACAAAGTTTTAGGTATCGATTCTTTAAGGGTCATCGACGGTTCTACATTTCTCAAATCTCCCGGGACTAATCCTCAAGCTACGGTTATGATGCTCGGAAGGTAAATGCATAAACTAAATATGGTAAAGATTTGATCAAGAACTGACTGTCCCAATCATTATGTGTAGGTATATGGGCCAGAGGATTCTTCGAGAGAGGGCCGCTTACCACAAAACTGAAGAAGAAGCATGAAACCTAAAATCTTGGTCATAGAAGTGACTTAATCAACGGATGATGAACTAAAATAGCCTGAATGTGTACATCAGTCCATGTTTTGTTTCTATTACCTATAATGCTTGAATCTTTATACCAAAATAGTAGGATTAATAAGGATGAAATCTTTAAACTTAGGGCTTTCGTTTTTTGCAAATTTTAGTAATATAAGTTTTACAAAATCTAGTTATATACATGAAAATAACAAAATTTTATTCAAATCTAACAAATGTTTGGAAAATTTCAATATAATTCGGTAATTTTTGGTATTTCCTGAAATTTTCTGAAACATAATCCGACTAGAATCGATCTCACCTGAATCCGACCCAAGACAAACATGTTATGTTGTGATTTCATATATAGGATTAGGAGTTACCTCTAAACTATTTACTAAGAATAGCAAAGGTTTTATCTCTCTTTGTTATAGGACTTGTGGTCTAACTAAGAATCAGAAAGATCCAACAATTTTTTTGGCTATTATTAGTTCTAGTGGAAGTCAATCAATCACAAGCATATCTATAAATATGTTCCCTAAGACCATAGTAAGGTAATAACTTAACACAAAGAACCAAAGATGGCAACATACTTGAGGAACAATGTTGTTGTTGTTTCTTCTATGATGTTATTTGCAATGATCGGTTCCTTGAACGCGCAAAAGGCAGACATAAAATCGATCTGCGAGAAAGCGAAAAACCCATCCTTCTGTACAAACTACATGAAATCCAACCCAAAGACCACAAATGCTGATGTCATGGCACTTGCAGCCATCACATTTGGTTCAGCACAAACAAGTGCATCAGGAGCTTTCAATAGGATTCAGTCCCTAGTTCAGACAACAACCGACCCCGCTATGAAGAAAGCATATACCTCATGTGTTGGACATTATAAGAGTGCAATGAGTAATCTCAATGATGCTAAGCAAAGCCTGGAGGCAAGTGATGGACACACATTGAACATTCAGATTTCAGCTGCCATGGAAGGACCTACAACATGTAAAGATGAAATGGCTAAGTTTAAAGTTGATCCTTCAGCTGTGAAGAATAGTGAAGATTTTCAAAACTTATGTGGTATTGTTCTTGTCATCTCTAACATGATGTGAGAATGATCAGACCCGTCTCATAATATTTGTGGGTCTTTTTTAGATTTTTTTCTTAAATTTTTTTAACTTTTAGCTTAGGCCCGACAAAGACAGCCCTAAAAATGAGACAGGGTTTGATTCAATCTCCCTTATGAAACAAAGATGTTAATATGCATATTACATAAAACACTAAATGAACTTTTGACTTCAACTTACAAATCATCAAGACTCTTGTTTATTTTCAACCTTTGCTTATACAAAAGCCCTTTATTGATACAATACAAGTAAAAAAGGCCCAACGCTATTGTTTGTGGGCCACAGACCCTCTCTCGGTCTATGGGTTTCATTTTCGTCCGACGGTTGATGTGTTTTACTGCTTTTTATTGCTTATGCAAATAAGCACATGATCGTTTCTCGTGTTTTTAGTCTCATTCACACTATATCAGAAATAGCTTATAGAAAAGTCATCCATCATAGTACATTTTAGCTCAAATGGACAAGCACACTTAAGGATTATACACTGTTAATATGACAAATCTACACTATTAAATACACTGTAAAGTTTTCTCTTAACAGATGATAAGTAAATAAAAACATGCAAAATTAACTTTGATTTGATAATTATTAGCAGTCATTAATATTAACATATGCTTTTAGAGCAATTTTTTCATAATTATAAACAAAACTCTGATTAGTGTAAGAGATAATTACTCTTAGTGTTCTCTGATTTCCATTGAGTATTAACTTTACGAATAAATTCTTCAACTCGTCTTCGAAGCAAACACTCCACTTCACTCTCATTCTCTTCCAAGCTCACTTTCTCCTCCTTCTTTGAAATGTCTGAACCGGGTTTGAAGGTCAAAAATTGCTCAGAACCGACAGGTTTGGAGGATAGATCCGACTTAGATATCATCCCGGGTTCTTGTAAACCGGAATTAAAGCTGTGATTCATCTTAGGTTTCTCTAAACCGGGTTTGGAAGAGACAACCAACTCAGATAGCAACATAGATTTCTCTAAACCGGGTTTAGAAGAGGAAACCGAATCAGAAATCAACACGGATTTATGCAAACCGGGTTTGGAAGAGAGAGTGGTTGACTCACATATCAACGTAGATTTCTCTAAACCGGGTTTTGAAGAGGAAACTGAATCAGAAACCAACACGGATTTCTCTAAACCGGGTTTGGAAGAGAGAGTGGTTGACTCAGATATTAACCCGGATTTCTCAAAACCGGATTTAGAAGAAAGAATCGACTCAGATATCAACACTAAATTCTCAAAACCGGGTTTAGATGAGAGAACCGAATCAGAAATCCTCACAGACTTCTGTAAACCGGGATTTAGCTTGTCATTAGAACCCGGTTTAGAGTTTCCCATAAGAATTAAAATGATGATGAAATTGCAGAAAAGGAACATGAATAAAGAATTAGAAGCAGTCTTGTTAACAATCTCCATTACAGAATCTATCATCTTTGTAATCAGAAAGAAGAAAGATTGGTTCTTGGGAAAGAGATGACTTTGAAAGATGTATAAATAGAGGAAGAGCCTTCTAAGACAAGTCTATATTGATATGACTGGTCCATAAAGTAGTTGAAATTTTTATTATTTAATAACAATAAAAAACAAATAATTAAAACGCCTTACCAGCTAAGTTGTAAATATAAATTAATAATTCTAACAACTAAAACTATTTTTTTAAATCACATGGGTCTTTGTTATTTTAATGTATTAATTGGAACTTAAATGATGGATGGTTTATTATATTATAAAATATGATTGTGATTTGAGGATAAGATTTGGTTTTGTTTTTTTTCCATTGCTTTAAATAATGAATTTACATATGTTTAATATAATATAATATAATAATAACTTTAATATAATAAATGTTAATATTACTATATCATAAATATAAATATTATGGAATTTTTGGATCATTTTATATTTTGTGGCTGTATTATCCAAGCTTAAGACTGATATTTTTTTTCAGTGAGATAAATCATTAACCATTTCAATAATTACTGCAATAGTTTACATATATATTCATAGCTAAATAATTACAAAACAAAAAGAATTCTAAACTTTCACGAAAAAATCAATCCCTAATTCAAAGGGAGTGAAGCAGAATGTTAACTGATAAAAGTTATACATACTAGACTTTGAAAAGAAGATACTAATAAACAAAACAAAAAATATATTTTAACTTCGTTAACTTAATTTAACTGTGTGTTTAAAGTGTCAATAAAATTTTAATATTTAAATTTTGGTCAATGAAAAAGTTAATGATTATTATGAAATTTTGAAAATTCAAATTTGTAGTGCACTTTTTTTTTTAAGTTTACGATTTTTTATATTTTCCATTTATATAGACATTGAGTTAAAACTTATTTATTAATTAAATATAGAGATAAAATTAAATAATATATTTAGAAATAATATTAAATTTCTAAAATTACATTTATTATTTATTTGTGTTTAGTTAATCTTGGTTAACCGTGGTATTGTTTTTTAAAAGTGTGGGAGATAACAAAATAATATTTCACATAAATTGGATATATGATTACGATATTACGATAAAAATCGATGAAAATAAAAACACAAAAGTATATAAATAAAATTACATTAAACTCTTAGATTTATTTATTAGCAATAAACTTATTTGTACAAATTGTCTAACTTGATGAACAAGATATTTACATATATGATTATGAATTTTTTACTTAATTAACCATTATATATACACAATAATATTCTCTTAAAACTTTGTTACACTCACAAATTGGACTAGAAAAGGGTTTAATCTAGAGATGATCTGGTACTTAAGAATAAATAAATAACTAATCAAAACTGATTTTACGAATTTTCAAAAAAAAAAAAATCAAGTTCGGAATTACATATTTATGTAGCCATATAAATATCCCAAATCGAATATCTGAATTGATTGTTCTCCAAGATTCTTCCTTTCAAAATCAATATAAATATTCAAATCTCATGCATTAAACCTCTTACTGTTACAAAATCAATAAATAAATATATATTTCTTGGAAACAAATCATATTAACAATTGTCTCTATAAATAGATAAAGAATTTGTTTGCATAAATCAGAATCAATATTACAATAGAAATGGAGCAATTGATGTTCAAGAAAATAGTTCTTCTTGCTTTTTTGTTGTTTCTTTCATGTAAGTCCAACTTTTAACTTTAAGTTTATATTCACAGAATTTTCATATATGTTCTTTATATATATTTTACATGATAATCCATGAGGGCTGGACATTCGGTTCGGTTCTTCGGTTTCTACCTGGAACCGAACCGAAAGAATCGAACTGGAAGCGAAACCGTTATTGTAAAATAGCCGAACGGTTCTTGTATGCCTAAAACCAAACTCGAACATAGATTCCATGTCCAATTTGGTTTTTTTTTTTTCATTTTACTCTTAACAATAAAACCAAAGAAATTAAATGTTACTTGATATTTTTTCTTTGTAAAAAAAAACTAAAACAAATCAATTCAAATTGAATCATTGCATATGTTTATGTTTAAAATGCCTACATGGTCACTCCATCTTTGTTATAAAAACTCTAATTAGCATATATGTATAGGTGTGTTGAAAGGTGAAGCAAGATTTAATGGAGAAATGAACGATGTGACGATACAACGTGGAGGTTCTTGTAATAACGACAATTTTTGTCATAATAGATGTCCAGGTTGTGATATTACACAATGTATTTTCAACCAATGTGTTTGTTCTCGTTGTAATCCTCCTCTCTCAAATTTACATATTCAAACTCATATGTAAATTTCTAGTCCAATTTTGTGATAACAAGAATAATAATAAAAAATATTTTAATTGATTTTTGCATAGTCTAGGTAAGTTTTACAAAGGTGAAGAGTTTTGACTAAGAATGAGAATATTATACCATATTTTTGTCATTGCTTTACACAATAATGAGACAAATGATTGTGACTTTTATATATTATTATTATTATTATTATTATTATTATTATTATTATTATTATTATTATTATTATTATTATTATTATTATTATTATTATTATTATTATTATTATTATTATTANAATATAATCGTAAGTCATAAAATAAAATTTCATAAACTAACATTTATTTCTCTGGTTAATTTTGATTTGGTTTGGATCATTCTCAGTGATCTTCCAAAGTAATTTAAAAAATAAGAAAACTATATTTCACATAAATTGGATTTATGACTCTTATACCATGATATAAAACAAGATATTTACACATATGATAATAAAATTTTTACTTATTTAACAATAGGAGATATACACAGTAACATTTAGAAAATATATTATATGTGATTTCATAATCCCAAAGTCTCCTAACACTTTGTTAATGTCACAATTCAATCTCATAGAAAATGACTTTGGTGTACTTTGGTGTTTAATACACTTGGCTAGTTTGGCCATTGTCATATTGTATTACACACTTGTGAATAATTTTAGTATTTAAGAAAAGTAATGGCAGATTTGGTCAAAACTTAAAGACCAAATCATAGCAGAAATGGCTTCCACTAACTAAACTGGTCTGAATCTTCAAACAACAATGTGTAGCTGTCAATTATTTTAAGTATATAGCAACCAAATTAATTCAAGGAAAAAAAAAATAGATCAGAAAAATGAATGAAGAACTCAAAAACTTTATCAAGGTTTGGAGTTGTGCAGTAATCTCCATATCTTATTGTTATTACATATCAACCAGAATCAAAGCTGGTGTTTTTCGATTACTCTCTGTTCTTCCTGTTTGTGTTTTGTTTCTTGTTCTTCCTCTGTTTTTATCCTCTGTTCACTTGTCTTTTACGACAGCGTTTTGCCTCTCATGGCTTGCTAATTACAGACTCATACTCTTCTCATTCAATCTAGGACTTCTTTCCTCACTTCCTCCAAGTCTCTTCCAATTCATCTGCTTCACTTGCTTCCCTATCACGCTTCAACGAAACCCTCACCCTAAAACAGTTTTTCACAAATGGAACTTCTTCGTTGAAGTTTTTTTAAGTGAAGAATTCTTCATTCAAGTTGCAATCTTAGGTCTGGTTTCATATAAGTATGATCGCAAACAACAACTATATCCCCTTATTCTATATCCTCTCCATCTATACTTGGTTCTTGAAATTCTCTTAAAGCTCTTCAATGCTTTTCTCTTTATAGTTCTTGGATTCGATATTGAGCCACGGCTCGATAAACCATACTTAGCCACCTCTCTTGAAGATTTCTGGTATGGATGGTGGAACCTCATGGACCCGGATAGACAATGGTTGTACTTGTACCCGGATAAACGATGGATATACTTGTCCCGAGAGAGCCAATGTCTATACTTTTACCCGATGTGGCTAATCACCAAATGGAAAACAAAGTTCGAACAGATTATATACTTGGGAATTATTGCACCATTTCTTCTCTCAGCTGTACTCCAAGAGTTCCTCTTTATCTATATAACCCGTGAGCCGCCTTCCGGAGAAGTTGCTTTGTTCTGTGTGTTACATGGAGTTTGCATGGTGGTAGAGGAGAAGCTGAGGATGAAGATTATGAGGTTGAAATTGACAAAGTGGGTTTCACGAGTGATCGTTGTGGGATTTGTCGTTGTGACTGCTGATTTGTTGTTTTTTCCTCGTCTTGTTAGGAGCGGTAAGATGCAGCAACTCGCTTGCGAAAGCTTGTCAACAACAGTAGTTGAATTACATATACGACATCTCAATGATAAACAAAATTTTTCAGCAATACAATAGCATGAGAAACGACTCTATCTACACACTGAAACCTATGAATATTTTTTTTACATTTTTACACACTGTTGTTTTTAATATCTTCTCCAATGCATCTCGACCGTTAGTTCTTCTCTTAACCTCTGTCCTCCACATGTTTTAATGATATCTCTCTATATCTTTACTTATATCAAATCTTCCCTCCTTAGATAATCATGACCTCATGGTTAATTTATACTTAAACCACCGCGGCTTTGGAGATAATATTTGCTTCCATGTATGAAACTTTACACATATGGACTGAGAACTCAACTTACTTAAACAAATGAAATCAACACACTTCAGAATTTATGTATTCGTAACACCGCCCTACACACTAGTTATCTTGCTATATGGCAAACTAAGAGCAATTAGATTATTGGGTTTGAAGTATGATGGAAGATCATTCTCTGAAGTTCATCAAAGCCTTGCTTCCCAGTGATCCCCATATTTCCCCTTAAGCTCCTTACCAAATTCTTTGAGAGATAATGGGTTACCACCAGCAAAATCCACAAACTTTCTAGATAGCTCCATCAAAATTCCCTAAAGAGTAGTACAAAGTTGAGTCCTAAAAGGCTCAATACCATATCTTTCCTTCAACGAGGAACCTCATAAAGACCAATTCTAAAATCCCTCAATGGAATAGTGACTTGTTTTGTGTGGTGAGAATGATCCTACTGCCATTTTTAATCCAATCAAAGTTCTTAAGCAAAAAGAAAGAAGAATTTATCTACATCTAATAATCAAACAAGAACATAAATGAAAAGAATCTAATAAGTGATCGGCTTGCTGTCGCTTGCCTTGTCAGTTCCTGCACTGATGATATACACCCACAGTGCTACATTAATCTGTCGTTGTGGCACCTTAACCCTTGCCACTGGATGTGTCAACTTGGAGCAGTTCGACTTGATATGCCAAGTTGGAGCAGTTAGATTTGATGTGTTCCAACTCTTTGTAGAAGAACCAAGTATGGTTCCTCTTGGGACACTCTACATCTCGACGACTTTGTCTCCACATTGGAAACACCTCCTATCTGATCCAAACTCGGATCTGAAATTCTTGGATCCGTCGATCCACTTCTTCTTCTAGCCTTACTGCTGAAAGGGCTTGTCTCTTTTATTCAGGCAGAACTCTGAGGTCTCTTCTAAGTTTTTGATACAACCACACACAACTCAGCCTCTAATCTAAAATTCTCTTCACCAATAGCTGCTCAGGCTATAAGTGAGAAAGATTATTCATAAAAATGAATCAAGCCTACAATTACTGAGAAGGAAAAGATAGAATCTAACAACTCAGAAAAATTATTAAATGCATGTTATAATTTCGATTTTCATCTTCTTGCTAAGAATTTCTCCAATGTTTCACAATCATTGATTGTTATTTTATTTTCATCATTATTTCACATATATTAATAATTATCTTTTTCTACCAATCTCATATACCAGAAAGTTTGTACAGAATTTTTTCTTTTTTACAAATATCTAAGATCGAATATCGGGATTCATAGCCAAATACCCAGATCCATAATCGAATATTCAAATTTGTTTTAATATCTAGAGCTACATATCCAAATTTATTTTGATATCTAAGATATATCTAAACATGTAGACAAATATTCAGATCTTTTTTTTGTAAGTTAAATATCTGGAATCGGATATCCGACAAATCCGAATCTGGATCCAAATCTCGTTTCGTTTTTATAATTTTTACAAATCATACAGAATATCTTTAGCAGCGTTGATCTTTAGTAACAGGTTATTACGGGTTTCGATAGACAAACGCTCTTTTGTTCCTCACAAACGAAACCCTAATCATCATTGTGTTACAGGAAAATGATAAAGCTACTAAACGTAACAGAGGTTTCAGGCTAATAAGTTGGACCAATAGATGAGCAACACATGGCACTTGAGTTCTTAGGGAAGATGAAGATCCTACGGTTGAGGGTTGTCTATAGAAGCAAACTCATTTAGCTTTAAAACCTTGGATACGACTGCAGAGAAGGGGAACGTGAAAATCATTTTTAGAAATTGGTTCTTTAGAGTTGTTAGATTTTTCTTCTTCTTTATCTCTTTCTGGTTCTATGTTTGAATTATTGAGAGTTATTATTCTTTGATTCCTAGATCGTTCCTCGTAGATCTTCGAATCTTAGAAACGATTCTGTGTTTGATTGAGCACCGATTCGAATTGTAATTCGTTGGATTAGTTACTGTAATTGGATTTGGTTTGTTTGCTATTAGATTTGTGCAAGTGAAGATCAAGATACAACTTACCTGTATCACATTGTTCATCATCCTCTCGAAATTTTCTTCAATTTCCTATTTCTCCTTCTAGCTTAAGTTCAATATCTTCACCATGGATGCTCAGCGAGCTCTTTTGGACGAACTAATGGGCGCAGGTGAATACTCAATGAACAAATCTAATTTCAATTTTATTCCCAAAACTAATCCTTCTAATTTGGTTAATTTTTTTGCAGCTCGAGATCTAACAGACGAAGAGAGAAGAGGTTTCAAAGAGATTAAGTGGGATGATAGAGAGGTTTGTTCATTCTATATGGTTCGATTTTGTCCTCATGACCTCTTCGTTAACACTCGAAGCGATCTTGGTTAGTTAACTATTACTTATCTGAGTTTGATTTTTTTATCAGTTTTATTAGCTTCAATTCTTTGATTCTTTGTTATTTGTTTTTTCTCAGGAACATGCTTGAGAATTCATGATCCAAAGTTGAAAGAGAAGTGAGAGATCTTCTTTATGTTTTTAATTTTATGAATCTGTAGATATTAATGTTAATGTGTTTTTGTTGTTTCAGCTTTGAGAACTCTCCAAGGCATGATTCTTATGTACCTAGATTTGAAGCTGATCTTGTTCAATTTTGCGAGAAATTGGTTCGTTCGTTGTGCTTGTTAACTACTTTAGAATCAGTTCTTATGTGTACATTAACTAGTATTGGATTTGGTTTACAGGTTAATGATCTTGATAGAAAGGTTAGGCGTGGACGAGAACGTCTAGCTCAAGAGGTTGAACCACCTCCACCGCCTTCTCTATCTGCGGAGAAAGCTGAACAGTTATCTGTTTTGGAAGAGAAAATTAAGAACCTGTTGGAGCAAGTAGAAGCACTTGGTGAAGAAGGCAAAGTCGATGAAGCTGAAGCTTTAATGAGGAAGGTATTATTCTGTTAACCTTTATACGATGCTGTTTGGTTTTAAAGAAGCTCTCTGAGTCTTTGAATATGGTTTGTTAGGTGGAAGTGTTAAATGCTGAGAAGACATTGTTGTTACAAAGACCAACAGATAAAGTACTTGCGATGGTACAAGAGAAAAAGATGGGACTTTGTGAGACTTGTGGTTCATTCCTTGTGGCTAATGATGCTGTAGAGAGGACACAGTCTCATGTTCTTGGAAAGCAACATGTTGGGTATGGTTTGGTTCGTGATTTTCTTGCTGAACAAAAAGTAAGTCTTGAAATCTCAATACTTTTATCCTTTGAACATGGTGGATAGTGATGTTTTTGTTTTTTTTTCTAGGCTGCTAAAGATAAAGAAAAGGAAGAAGAGAGGGTAGGTAAAGCAAAAGAAGCAGATGATAAGAGAAGTGGTTCTAGTGATAAAGAAAGATATCGTGATCGAGATAGACATAGAGACCATGGTAGAGATCATAGAAAGCCTTATGACAGGAGATCAAGGAGTGGTAGAGAGGGTCGTGATCGAAGCAGGTCACGATCTCCTCATGGAAGATCTGGTCATAGAAGAGGGTCAAGAAGCCCCATTCGCCAGTACTAAGTTTGAAACTCACTCATGGAAGGTCTGGTCACCGAAGAATGTCGTATTAGCCAGTACTTGTTTGAGATAACATGTTGTTTCTCTATGTCTTGTGGCCAGGAACTATGCAAATTAATGAGATAGACATTTGTGAACATCCTCTTTAGTTTCATGAGCATATGTGGTTTAAGTTTGAGACCTTACTGAGTCTCTCCTTCAACGGTTCAGGTAGGTATAAGTTTTATATATTTCTTCATTGCAAGGCTATATAGCTTCCTTAACTGGGGAATATTCGGCTCGAATGAGAGATACTCTATTGAGGTAACAAATATATGACAAAAATTACAAGTTGGGTTTTAAATTATGTTTATTGTTAATCCAAAGAAATGGTTTTATTAATGTATATCCATTGTGGCATCATTTTTCATAACAAATGTTCATATGGATGAAACCACATAACAAGGATGATAATAAGATATATTTGATTCATAATAATCATATAAATCGACCAATTTGTTACATGTACCATACTCGTTGTCAATATGCATTTATGATCCATGATTATGCAACGTGTTCTTATAGTGTTTACAAATATTTGTATAAATTTTATATAGTAACACACGCTCCAAATATTTCTATAAATTTTAATCTACTACTCCTATAGTAGTAATATTATGATTTATTTTACTACATTTTTTTTTTTTTTGTCAACAGTGTAAATTATCCTAAATTGTATTCTATTTGTAGCTAACTGATCCACTTCTTTATTCTGGTCTCTAAAAGCAACAATTTAATGGTAATCTATTTTAGATACAATATTAAAATATGTTGAATTATATTTGATGTTTGGATAATTCATTTTGAATCCTATACTGCAATCTAATCTCCTAGTTGACAATACAATATGTTTTTTTACAATTTTATATACTTTTAAGTCTATTTATTTTGTGAAATATATAGTTGACAATGTTACATACATTTTACAATATTTTTAATATTTTTTTACCTTCAAAAATTATCGATGTCATGAAATGTTATCTAATGTCACTAAACTTTTTTATTCCCGGAAATAAAATAATAAACGACATCATTTTAATATGAAAACTAATTTATAAAAATAAAAGTTTGAATGGATTTTTATTTAAAACCTAAAGCAACAACTAATATTGAAAAATTATTCGTTTACGTTATAATTCTTTTAAAGAGTCATGATTACATGATGGATTACAAAAAAAACTAAAATTACAAAAGAATTTTTTTTTTAATTCTTAATAGACTTAATTTCATTTTATCAAAAAAAATTATTTTAAAAACATGAAAATTTAATTCACATGAAAAAATTATTTTTATTCACATGTATTAGCAAACATAAAACTTAATAAAATATAAAAAAACATGAAAATAACAATATAAATCAAATATTTGTTTAGACTGATTTTGTTTTATCACTACCATTGATCTATTCAGTTACCACTGATTTTACTGAACTGAAATATATTTTTTTTAAATTGAAAACACATTAAAATTTGAAAGTTAATTAAAGAAATGACTCAGTAGTGGCAAATAATTTTAGGTTCGATTCTGCCAGCAAATATCTTCAGCTAAATCAGAAGAGGGAGCTGTATATCCTCATCGTCATCTCTATCATCAAAATTTTTTACGATTTAAAAAAATAAACAAAACAATTTGCTCGAGAAAATAATCTAAATGGTAAATCAAAATAATATGCAAAATCAGTTTCCCGAGAAAATTTCTAAAGAGAAAATTGAGAGAGAGTGAGAAGGCTCAGTTCAGCGGGATTATCGACACAGAAACGAATCTCCAATAATGGAAGAAAACGCCTCATTCCGGTCTGTTGAGCTTGAAATTTCCGAGTCGTCACTGCCATCTTTGTCTCTCTCTCAATTACAGATTAATATAATAAAAATAGAGAATCATAAAAACTATGAATTACACAATAAACAAATGCTTCTGTAAAGAGAGGACCGTAGATGTGTTGCTAGATGATGAGGATAATTGAGATTGATAAGTATTTATAGGGAACGTAATTAGGGTTCTGCTGCTCTTAGATAGAGTTTAATCGAGGCCCATTATTGGCCCGTTAGAAGATTTCATAATTGGGCTGCTTTGTTTTTTTTGCAGATACATTCGGTTTGATTTAAATAAAATTTGGTTTAATAATGGTTCAGATTCGGTTTGGGTTGAAATTGAAGTATTTGTCTATTTGATATTCTCTCTCTTCGTCTTTATTTTTTCCGACGCTATATCCTATAATGGAAGGGTTTCTCTCAGTTCATATAAACGATGTTACTTTATCGAATTATACTACGCAAACTCTTTCATATTGTCTAAATTAATATAGTAACTATCTTAATCTGATGAAAACCATCAAATCGTCTAAAGGTGTTACTGTACCATTAACATATGTTTATTACAATGACACCTAAATAAAATATCATGGGAACTATAAAGTATCAGGAGATAAGGAAAAGACAGAGATAAAACTTGACCAAAACTCTATATCTTAGCTATCTATGATAAAAAGAAAACAAATCCATGGGAAGAGTCATAACTAGTTTTTATATATATAAAATAAAATGTCATAGTTCGAGTTTAAAATTTTAAAACAAAATAGTTTTCAATTAGGGGTAAGCGAACGGGATTTCGGGACGGGATTTTACGAGAACAATAATGGAACGAGAATTCGGGAGTATAAAAATGTGTCCCATTTAC
>KE159453.1:51095-67492 GCA_000411055.1 Leavenworthia alabamica
CACGAATTTATACAATAGCTAGTTTTAGCCACGGAAAAGCTAAAAGTTAACTAGTGAGCATATTCTCTTTGTTGAGATTCTAGAATAGTTAATAGTTAACAAAACTCTTTCAATAAAATATGTTAAAATCTGTATGAATTTGGAAAGACTTTTGATAAATATTTTACATATATTCTATAGTATCAAAGAGTTAATAAGATTTTCAAATATTTGTAGTCATTCAAATTCTTTATAAATCATAGATTGAATAAACCCCCCTAAATTTATTTTTAGCAGATTTATTTCATTTATCACATATTTATTTCATGTTCCGAATACTTACTTTTAGTATATTTATTTTGGACCGTTTGGAGAAAAATCTTTAGTCGATCAGGTGTCCTAAAGAATATAAGCTTGACTTGGCAACACATTATTTGGAGGCAACACCCACATATGGTGGAAGAGTGTGGTTGCTAGAAAATCAGGTGCAGTGTTGGTTTGTTTGATTTCTGCGCAGAGTTCAGGCAAAAGTATATTCTGCATGTTGCGTTGGATTGGTTGGAGTGTGAATTTATAGATCTGATTCTAAGAGACCACACTATTAGAGAGTATAAGATTGAGTTCAACCAGCTTAAACGGTTTGGTGGTCGAGATTTGCAAGATGAGGAGGTTCATGTTCGTCGGTTTCTACGGGGTATGGCCTTGAGATCAGAAACATGTGCAACCTCCACACTTAGGATATTGTTGTTGAGTTGGTTGAGCGGACGGCTATTGTTGAGGAAGGATTGAGACTTGAGATGGAGTCGCATGTAATTGTCTCAGAGACTCAAAAGAGATCTCAGAGTTCTGCCCCGAGTAAAAGGGAGAAGCTCTTTCATCAGAAGGGCTAGAAAAGGAAGTGGGTTGACATGTCCAAGAGTTCTGGATCAGGGGCTGGAACGGATAGGAGGTGTTCCAGTAAGGAACCCAAGGTGATCGAGCTGCAGAGTGTCCCAATAGGGACCGTACTTGCTTTTCTGCAAGGAGTTAGAGCACATCCAAGTCTAACTGCCCCAAGTTAGCACAGCCAGTGGTGAGGATTGAGGTGCTATTGCGACAGATTGTTGCAGCAACGCGGGTGAACACCATCAGTGTGAAGACTGGCGAGGCAAACGGCAGCAAACCAATTACTGGTTAGTTTTTTTTCTTTTTATGTTCTTGTTTGATTGTTAGATGTAGAAGAAATCATTTGTGTTAGTTGTGGTTGGTTGGTTAACAAGTCTTGTTTGCAGAAATTTTAGTTGTATGTAGCATTGAATCCCACGTATATAATATTTCCCAAACGGGATTTCGGCGTTTTAAGAAACCAAAAATATTTATTATTATTATCATACAAATTATGTTTAGAAGAATTTTAAGTATGTTAAAAAATAACCTAGTTTCTCTTCTTTATTAACTCTTTTCGTCAATATCAAAATGAAGTGAAGTCCACTAATCAAGTTCAAGACTCTTTTTCATAGCTTCATAAACCATATATGTAATGCTTGCAGCAGGAACAACCTTAAGAAGGTTTGGTAATAACCCTTTGTATAATGCTCTGTAACCTTCTTCATTTATTGTCTTCCTGAATACTCCCGACATCGATGTCCTTGCTCGTTCCGCTTGCATTCTATATGACAGTAACAAACATATAAGCAGATCCGTCTCTGGCCCATGACAGACTTGGCAATTGACATAGACCCAAACCAAAACACAAAAACTTTCTGTAATGAAAAAAACTTAAATTTTATTTTGTAGAAAAGGGCCCCAAATTTTTTTCTTTGCGAAAAAACCCTAAAAAAAATTTTGCCCATGGCAGATCAGAAGTTTGAGATGGAGTTGCATATAAGTTTGCTATGGAGTTACCTTGTTCTCACAACTTGCAAAGGATAAACACAAGTAGCTCCAAGAGCTCCTGAGATTGTTCCGCATCCTAGTTGCACAAGCGGACCTGGTTCTAAAGACCAAACTCCGAGTCCAGTTTTATGAGTCTATGTTCAAACAGATTCAGACAGAATGGGAATATATATCAACTAAGAGATCTTACCAGTGTCTTGAAGTATATATGTCCTAGACAACTCCTTTAATTTCTCGTAAGCAGCAAGGTCGATACCCGCATAAGGAATAATCCCAAGAAGAGAAGGTAAAAGACCTTTGTAAAATGCTCGTGGACCTTCATGAACCAATATGTCTTTAGTAAGTGTTCCAAGCCTAGGAACAACAACACCTACTTGGCTTGTACAAGTCTGCAACCGAGTTTTCACAAGATCTAAAGGGTATATAGAAGCTTGAGCCACTGCACCAGCCATACCTCCTGCAAAAAGTCTACCGGTTGTGCCTATGTCCGCTTTGTCTTCACCGATGTTTTCACCAATAGCGGTTTTAAAAAGCTCATATGCATAGAACTTTATAGCACTCTCTGGTGCTACCTTCACAATATTCAAACCATTACCTCGGAAAAAACCTCGAACACCATCTTGCTTCCATATCATCTTTACGGCTTCTCGGATTTTAGCATCGGTTTTTTGAATTTGCAAAAGAACTTTTAAACGATCTAAAGGTGCAGTTACAGTTCTAGAAGCAGCACCAGCTATGCCACCTATGATAATACTATTCTGTTATCAGAAATACTTTATAAAACCAAATAAGTTCTTTTAAAACAATTATGAAACTACCTGCAATGAAGTAGTTGCTTCTCTTTACGTGTTTGCTGATGCCTTCCGGAATAACAGCTTGTTCTCCAATGTCTACAAGACATACTCTTTCCCAATGGTGATATATATTTTCGATCGTAGCTTCGTGAGGGTAAAGCAAAAGAAAATCTCTCCATTCTTCGAACATTATGATTCCATCATTGTCTTTATCAACATGTTCCACAAAACGAGCAAGCTCCTCATCATTTATCTCGATTCCTACAAAATCGAAACTGTTGCGGCTTATAGGACGAAAACAAAGCATAAACATGAAATTTTTTAAAATGCTTACAACTTAGATATTAACTGGGTAAAGGTTCGATTTTGACCTCTATCTTTTTCTAAAGTGCGATTTTGTATATGAACTAATGTTTTCGTAACAATTTCAGAGTCAACTGTTACTTTTGTTAACTCAGCTGCAACCATACTTTATATATAAACCTTTCTGAAAATAATTTTATGCCCAAATCTAGAAAAATCTTGGCAGCTAAGTTATCAACTGTAACGATTCACTCTGAAATTGACACGAAAACATTAGTTCAGATCTAAAATTTTAATGTTATATGGATTTAGATACAAATTATCACTATCGAATTGTTCATGTACAAAATCGCACTTTTAAAAAAATACATGTCAAAATCAACCCTTTATCATGTATTAACTATGTTACACTATATGAAACCTATACACACAAACCAAAACCACTCAGATTCACACACTAAAGTCTCATCTTAACCAGTGATCATACAGATCTAGCAAACTTATATATAAGCAAAAGACTAATTCAATCATAAGATGATCCAACAAAAAAAACACTTCAAATCACATATAAACACTAAACCAAAACAAAAAGGCTTCAACTTTACACTCAAAGCATAAAAAAACAATCAAATAAAAATCAATACCTGCTTTAACAAGTGAATCCCAAAGACCTTCAGGTGAAATACAACCATAATGTTCAACATCAATAGCTTGAAAAATTCTATACAATTCAAGCTCTTTATCATCCATATATCTTCTAAACTCATTATAATCAACAAACCCATCTCGATTTTGATCACAAACCCTAAATAATTCTTTAGCATATTTATAACCACTTGGGATTTGAAGTGCACTTAAACCCTTTTCGATTTGAGAACAATCTAAATAACCAATATTTTCAGAATCAAAGAAATTGAATAAGCTTCTGATTCGTAAATCTCTTTCTTCTCTTGTTTCACCAAGTGCTATAAGAACATGATCTATTGAAACCGGTCCGGGTTTCTTAACCGGGTTACAACAACCTTGTTTTGATTTTGTTGCTAAACCAACATGCTCCATACCACCATGAGTTGACATGATTAATAAATCAGATTTTTTTATTCTGGGCTTGTGATCATATACTTCAGATCTGTAGAGGGTATAATGAATCTCTATTAAAATCTCTCCATTAAACTCTCACCATTAACAAATCGGTTGAAAAGAGTGAAGAACGAAAGGATCTGAAATGGAAGAAGAGAATCAATGGAGATGATGATGTTTTTTTTTGTTGCAGATGAAGAAGGTTAAGGAAGAAGAAGAGGAAGGAGACGATCTCTCCAACGGTGAGGAGTTGAGATTCTATTGGGATATTCTTCATTTAATTTTTATACGTTTTATTATTCTATTAATTAATATTATATGATTTTCTTTAGCTTATTTATAAATAAGAATGCTTTATTCGTTTATACCATTTTTATTGTTTTAAAAGGGAACTTTTGGTGGTGGAGGTGGACTGTTGACGTGTCCTCCAAAAGATTGAGATTGATAAGTCGTCTGTCATTACAACTGAATAACCCTTTAATTTACACCGAATAAATCGAATAAACGGAATCAAAACATGATTTTTGACTATTATTCGGTTAACCGAATAAACTGAATAATAATTCAAACTGAACCGAAAATCAAATTAAAAACAAAATGGTTCTAATCGGTTTAATAACCTAAAACCGAACAAACCGAAACCAATCTAGTTCGGTTTTCGGTGAACCGAACCAAATGCCCAAAACTACAACCAGAGATAGAGTTGAGAATTAAACCCGCAATCCACGGACCCGCGGGTTTTGATCCATCAGGGATGGGTTTGATTTTTCATTTTAAAAATTATTTTTTGGCGGGTTTCGCGGAACGGATTACAAAGTTTTGCGGATATTGTACGCGGGTACCGCGAATCCCACGGATACCCGCTAAATTTTATTTTCTGTGATCGTGACTTTGATGAGAATCACAACCAGGTTCATCCCATCTCTCTCTCACTCTTACTACCAATATACTCATATGAAATGGTCCATACGAGTTCAAGCCAACAACATCATCAAACTTGTCTCTGCTTTGAACATCATTTACCAATCTTCAATAGACAAATCAATTCAAAGATTAACCATTTTATACTCATTTCAAAGCAGCCACTTTCAATATAGTTTTGTTACATAGAAAACTCAAATACTTCACTTCATATGAATGTTTATACAAGAAAACAAAAATATGATTCATAAATCATATAATGTTTATGTAACTCTCTCATGAAGCTTCATTCATGTGGTACTATTAACATAGAAGTAAAGAGCTGTTAAAGCTAAAACCCCAACCGCAATTGCTATAGGTAAAGCCTTCCTATATAATTGCCATTACATGTATCAGAACCAAAGTGGCAAATCTGTAAATTAGATGAAAAAGGAAAGTGTATGTTTAACTTTACCCAATAGCTTCATCTCTTTGGATCTCAGCTTTTCTAGCTTTTCTCACATCCTTATCGTTCACGTTCTTGCTCACATCTGGCATGTATGGTCTGAATCTTCTTTTAGGAGCAGCACAAACTGCAAAAAACCTTAAAACCTTCATTGAAAAAACCAAACACAAATTTGTTGATTCTTTAATTACAAAACCTGGACAGAAGTAATTATCAGGTAACTTATCAAATGGTGTTCTTCTGTCATTGTAAATATATCTAACAAAATAAAGATCGATAAGTAAACTTTGTATGTTAAGAGATAATGAAGAAGAGAGATTGAGATTAAGAAAAAACCCGCAATCACGGCAAATATAGGCTTGCTTGGAGGAGACACGCATGGAGAATAAAGGAGTTGAAGAAGATGAAGATTTTGTAAGAGGTTTCTTGTTTTTGATTAGTCTAATTGAGTAATATGGTAAGAAAGATGATTTTGAAGATGTATGAGGTAAGAGTACGGAAGGTTTTCCGGCGTGAAGTGTCGTCGGAGGAAGCTGGATCGCCATTGAGTGAAAAGTATAGTGAGAGCAGAGGAAAGTGATAAGAAAGAAGAATGTAGAATAGATGAGGTGAGAAAGATGTGGAGGTGTGTGTTTGTCACAAGCCTATTTCTCAATCGCCACGTCAGATACTTTCTTATTGGAGAATTTGGTGATTGTGCCTATTTTTGTTTGTTTTTTTTGTGTTTTTTTTTTTATTATCATATATTCAAAAAAATTAATTTTATTTTCTGTATAATCATATTTATTATGAAATTTTTTTATTCATTAATTAAATATGAAAAATGTAGAATAAAAATTGTAATGAAAGTATATTAGTAAATAATTGTAAGTTATGAAAAAACATTATAAAACCTCTTGAATTATATTATATGTAATTTGAATTATTTTTACGTTTCGCCAAAATGTACAAAATTAAACGTGTATGGATTCAGATTGATTTTGTAAAATATTTGTAATCGCAAAATCCAAAATTAATTCAGACAAAGCTGAATCAAAATTAACAAAAAAAATCGAACAAGAGTATTTAACCGATTTATAATAACTTAATCGGTTTAAGATTAAAAAGAATTATTTTCTACAAACACTCATACAAGTTCTGGACTCTAATAGCTGGAATAACTCTAATAGCTTCTACATAAATCATCTATTTTAATTCAATAAATTGTGAAGTTACTACTTAATATAGTTAATCAAACAAAAGCAATGTATATGTTTATAGATCAATGTTACGAACTATATTACTGCTACTGGCTTTGTCATCTTTCTTAGCTGATGATCCTTGCTTACGCTTCCTCTTAGATTGTGGTTCTTTTGCCTTTAACTCATTACACAATAACCTCAAAGACGCAGCTAAGTTATCGTTTCTATGTGCTATAAATTTTCAAAACAAATTTTCAAAACTAAGAACAAAAAAAAAACTAAAGATGTGAGTATAGAATGGTTTTAATACCAGAGAGAACAACATCATCCATGTTCACTATTTTGCGTCCAGCATGATGAGCATATAGTTCAAGATCCTTTGCAACATTTTCTATTACTCAAAACATAATAAACACAGACAAACTAATAAGACAGAACCATTCTCAATAACTACAAACAAGCCTTCGTTTTGTTTGGTTTTAGTTCTGTGAATTGAATCTTATTCAATAGTTTAGCATATTAATATCAACCAAAATCACTAGTAAGTTCTATGAAACATACCATTTCTAACACATTAACCAAATCTGTAAGGACTAAGGAGATTGATTTTGATTTGTAATTGCTATATAAGATCATTCTTCACCATTAATAAAGCCTTATTCAACACTGAAGCTATTAGAAATGTAAAGCTTTCTTTAAACCATATAAGAAAATGGAGTTTTCAGAATTAGTGACGTCACCTGCATATTTGAAAGCTAAATCTGCTACACATGCCACAACAGTTCCTGATATTTCCATTCCATTCTTCTTCGCTGCTCAATCAAATCAAAATCAGATTCAACTCTTCTCCAGATTTAGAATCTAAAATTGTTAATTATCAAAATCTAATACGAAATCATGTTCGTAGTAAACTTCGATTCAAATATCCAGCAAACATTGATTCAATAAGTACAAATTGGTACAATCAAAATTGAAATCCAATGGATTCATAAAGCATCGTTGATTCACAATAGAGAGAGAGTTGTAACCTTCGGATTCGGCGATAGAGATGGCTGTGAGTCTGAATCTGTCTCTAATTAGATCGTCCATGGAATCGTCTTCTTCAACCAGTTGGTCTATCTGGAGATCGCTTTTGTCTTCTCCTCCTGCGTCCATGGTGTAATCAAAGAGCTAGGTTTTGCTCCTCTGTTATTGGGTTATCCGATAATAAAGGTGAGAACAATACGCGGGAAATAAAATCTAAAACGCAGCGTTTCAATATCTTTTTTATCTAAAGGATCGTCGCGTTGTGAATAGACTTTCTATCAATAGGCCCAATTAATTAATTAGATCTAATGAACTTAACCCACTAAGAGATAAATGATTAACAAGGCTGATTAGGCTAGTCCATCAATAGGCCCATAATGTAACGAAATTAAAAACCCAAAATTTCATCAAAATTTCCTTTTTTCTGAAACCTAGGTCTAATCGTGCGAACTAACCTTCAATACACCAATTTTTTTAAATAAAAATTTTACATTATTTACCATGAATTTTATTTAAATTTTATATTTATACAAATTAACCCATCGATTTTTACATATTTTATGGGTTTTTTTGTAGATTAATTTTTTACAAGTTTTACTGGGTTTGAAGTTTTTTCCTGTTTATATATAAAAAATTTAAAAATAAAATTTTAGATTGCAGATTCTGCGGGTATATATCTAGTTTTTAAAATTTTACCTTTGCAATGCAAAGAAGGTTTAGATTGTATAATTTCGTTAAAAATAATAAATTCATCATATTAGGTTTCTCAAAATTTTGGGGGGATTTCAATTGAATCTCAAAGATGATAGATTTTGGTAGAGTCCAGAAAGAGCTCCTAGATTGCGAGAAGAATAAAGATGCTTCGGGTATCCGGGTCAGCCCAAAATCCGATAATATCACCCGACTCACCGGAACCATTCCTGGTCCTATCGGTACTCCTTACGAAGGCGGTACTTTTCATATCGATATCACAATTCCAGGTTTGTTTATTGTAAATTTCGAAAACCCAGAAGCTAGTTTGAGTAAATTTATGAGCTTTACATGATTCTGCTTCGATTGTTTTTGGTTTTAATTGAAATTACATTTTTTTAGGGTTTTATGATTCATGTTGTGTTGTTTAATTGCAGAAGGGTATCCATTTGAGCCACCAAAGATGCAATTTTCAACCAAAGTTTGGTAAGAAAAAATCATGATGACTTTGATTCTTATTCATCACTTGTAAATTTTCTTAGTGAGATTGATGAATGTTACAATGTTACTATTACAAAGGCATCCTAATATTAGTAGTCAAAGTGGAGCGATATGCTTAGATATATTGAAAGACCAATGGAGTCCAGCTCTTACTTTGAAGACAGCTCTTGTTTCAATCCAAGCATTACTCTCTGCACCTGAGCCTAAAGACCCTCAAGATGCTGTTGTAGCTGAACAGGTTCTTCTTCTTATTCTTCTATATCACCTTTAATCCCCTCTTTTTTCATCACTCACTTTGTAGCAAATTCTATGTTTACAGTATATCAAGAACTATCAAGTGTTTATGTCAACAGCTCGTTATTGGACCGAAACTTTCGCCAAGAACTCTTCTTTAGAGGAGAAAGTGAGTTGTTAATATGACTTTATAATGTTTTGACAAAATGCAGCATCTGGTTTGTGTATTAAAATGTCAAGTGTTGGATTGATTTGTTGTAGGTCAAGAAACTAGTGGAGATGGGTTTTGGAGAAGCTCAGGTTAGGAGTGCGATTGAATCAAGTGGTGGAGATGAGAATGTGGCTTTGGAAAAGCTCTGTTCTGGGTAGGATCTAACAAACTGGTCTCATTTGGCTCTAGATATTATATTAATCTGGTTTATTAATTTATGCATTGCGTTTTTTCTTTACTGCAATGCTATAATCCATAAAGGAGATCTTATTTACTTAGTCAGGTTCATTCACGATAGAAGAATCGTTGATTGTGGTCGTTTTCATGATAGAACCGGTGGTTCACTTAGGTATGTTCAATCCAGATAAATCAAACCGGTTCGATCTGAAGCCAAACCAAAATTGACGAATCCAAAAATTGAGCCAGTTAGTCATTTACCAAGATGAATACTTCAGTTATATGCCAAATGGGTTAAAATTGATTCACTAGTCCTCGATCAGTTTTATAAATCAACCCCCACAAGATTATAATTTTCAAATTGGGAAATACAGAGAAAAAAAAACAAAACCAAAGTGAAGAATATAACCAAACAAAATTAAAGTAAAAAATCACGAGGAATGGTTTTAGTAAAAGAGAGAGATCAATTTTCTCCTTTTTAAAATCTTATTTTACTTTACCGTTTAAAAGATCAAAGAAGAGATGATTTTACTTGGATCTGTAACAAGCTCTCTTTGCTGCTCTGACAATATCCTCTACCTACATTACCATTTCAAATCTCAAATTATATTTCTATTTAATTAATGCAAATTAAGTGGGATTTAAACAAACCTGAGGAAGAGCCAATCTCTCTAAGTTAGCTGCATAAGGCATTGGAACATCAGCTCCTGCTATCCTCTCTACTGCTGCATCCAAGTATGAGAAGCTTTCCTCTACTACCGATGCACTGTTCCATTACCCATCAATTAGTAAGTAACAACTCTTATTTTTATACTCTACAATCTCAACTTATATATAATATAAGATGTTATGTTGAATGAAGTTTAAACCAGATCTCTGCGCAAACTCCATGTTGAGGGAAACCTTCTTCAACTGTTACCAATCTACTTGTTTTTCTTACTGAAGCATTTATGGTTGCTCTGTCTAACGGACGAATTGACCGAAGATTTATTACCTAAATAAACACATAAAGAGTTATAATTGGTTTTAACCAGAGTTACAAGACATTTTCATACCTCAGCACTTATTCCCTCTTCTGCAAGCTTCTCAGCTGCCTAGAATCAAGTACATTATATATATATTCAGAGACCGAACATAGAGATGCATTGGTCTGTAAAACCGAAGCATATAGCCGCAGAATCATGTTCGTGAAAGTAGGGAAATGACAAACCTTAAGGGCAAAACCAACCATCTTGGAGAAAGTTGTTATTGTTACATCCTTTCCTTCTCGTTCAATCTGTTATAAGCCAAGACAATATTAAACTATCTAACTACTATATAGAATCAAATGAAGGAGAAGCACAAAAAAGAAGAATACCTTGGCTTTGCCTATGGGAAGACAGAAACTTGAATCAAGTGCTTCTTCTGAAATAGGGAATGATTCACCATATCTGTATGATGGTTAATCAATTTAAGACTGTAGCCTCTAATTACATGCTTATAATTCAAATTAGGTATATTACTTACAGTAACTCGTTTTCAAGGAAGACAACAGGGTCAGGGTCTCTAATGGCAGCTTTAAGAAGACCACGAGCATCTTCAGCTGAATATGGAGCTAAGACTTTCAATCCAGGAACTGAGGCGTACCATGCTGCATAGCACTGCAAAATTCAGAACAGAATATACTCATTTAACATCCAGAGATACAGATACAAGGTCACAAGCAGTAGTCAACTCAGAAAGTACCATTAGAAGAGCACTGATAAATCCTAAATGCAGTAACGATTATGTTAGTCATATAGTGAAACAATCTACGTCCGTCTATGAGACAGTCATAATTCCAAGTGTGTTAACCACGCTTCGGAAACCTATGATCTAAATCAGTCAGCTGAATGCCTCATTGATTTACGAGAAATTTGATCAATTTTAAAGACAAAGATAGTTCATTGATGCTATTTGAATATCATTATCAGTTTCACAGAAGTTGAAGGTAAAGAGTTTGTGTTTACCTGAGAATGCTGAGCCCCAACACCGGCAGCAGCACCATTGGGTCCTCTAAAGACGATGGGTACATTTATCTGTCCAGCAGACATATAATTTGACTTTGCAGCTGAGTTAATGATATGATCAATTGCCTGAAATAAAACCAATGGATATAAGGATACACATAGAAATATTAAAATAGAAACTATGTGCACTTTCATGTCAATGGTAATGAGATGCCAAAAGAAAAATAAACTCAATGATGCACAACACATGATTCCCATAACGCAACAATGATGCAAGGCAAAATGTAGTCTTAAAAGTTAAAACCAACACTAACCTGCATTGAGAAGTTAAAAGTCATAAATTCTACAACAGGCTTCAAGCCAGCGTAGGCAGCACCAACTCCAATTCCAGTAAATCCAGCCTAAACGTGATTAAAAGAGAACTATTAGAAATATTCTCAATCTAACATGGACTAAGGATTGCAACTGCCAAACGCAATACAAGGAAATAGTATAAGAGTTCCCAACCTCGGTAATAGGGGTATCGTAAACTCTCTCCGGACCATATTTCTCCAAAAGGCCTTTAGTAATCTATGAGTACACGAAAGACCTCCAACATGAGACCAGGGTTAAAACAAGATAATTTTAACAGGAAAGCAGTGAATCCTTTCTTCCGTGATTAACTGGTGGATTTAATAGTGAACAAGGAAAAATATTATCTAAAAAATCTATTTCCATCAGGTCAAATAATTCTAACCTTGTAAGCACCTTGATATTGGCCAACCTAAAAAAGAAGATAAAAGTTAATATATAAATATCAGATTAGAAATGGGAGATGAATAAATGAAACATGTCAACTGCAACTAACCTCTTCACCCATGACAAATACTTTAGGATCTGCAGACATTTCCTCATCAATTGCAGAATTTAGAGCATCTCTGACTGTCATCTAAACAAAGATTTTCATACAAAAACATAAGCAATTTAACATATTTAAGCTCAATTTTCTGGGATTCTAAAATGTTACTACATTACTTATGCAAGTCCTCTAAAAGCTATCATTTTCTTATCATTTGTTCAATGATTATTAAGCCCTTACGTTCGTTGGATGCTCACAGTTTATGAAGCCAAAGACTAAACTCGATCTTTTCGTTGGAACATAAGAGACATAGCCCGAAGAAGACCTCATCCAAAGGAAATAGTATATAGAAGAGATCCTAAAGTAGTTAAAGCAGCTATCATCATCCTAAATTGACCAAATCTTATACCTTCGCTAAGCTCATAACACAGTTGAAAACATAACAAAACCTTCACAAGACACATCGTAAAGCAACCGAGTAAAATCGATAAAAGATAATTTACCTCTTTCGCACCAGCTGCATAGTTCCTAGCAGATATCAATGCAGATCTTGTCCTTCTGAGAGACTGATCAAAATCAGATAATTACGAATTCAAAATTAACAGATTCGATTACATAACCTCTATGAGAAATCTCAAATCGTAATCGTAGGAAAGCAAAAGAAGTGAGATCCTCATACCGAAGCAGCCAAGCCTCCATTGACGGCTCCTTGCCTCAATATTCCCAACATTTCCCCTAACTGACAAAAAAATCAAATACGAAGAGATCAAAAGTTCTGCAGATCTAACAATCGATCGAAATTGTAAAGAAAAATTAAAATTCGGAGAGAAAACCAAGGATCGCTGCCGGAGATGGAAATGATTACCTGAGATTGTAACGATCTACTGCGCCGGCGAAAAGGTCCACAGACGGCGGATTAAGAGAAGAGAAGAGTCAAAAGCCTGAGCGAAAGGGCACTCAACTCAACAGCTCAAAATGGAATCAATTAGGTCTCTATCATCAAATTTAATATGGACCGTTGGATTTATAACTATTGGTCATCATCAATGGTTGACATTTTGTATTATTCTTTTTCTTTAACGACATTATTATTCCATTTGCTTACGTTGAAAAAAAAAAATGATGAATAAAATTTTATTTTTAACATGACAACTCTTATATTTACAACAATGTTTACCTAAACAAATAGAATAATATATTATAACCATATATGAAATAATAACAATAAACTCTTATATAGTTCACACCCAACCATATCATCTTTTAAAAAATTTATACGTAATAACATTATGTGCATTTTTTGTGTAACCATTTATTTTATTAAGTATGTCAAATGAGACATATAAACGTACTAAAATTGTTTAACATGTAATTTTATAGAGTGAATGTCTTGTTCCTTACACAATGTATCTCTACACTGACTCGAGAGAATAATCAGAACTTTAAAAATAGCTATGTTCATTTATTTACATGAAAAAAGAGTTTTGTTTAATTGCAACATTTTTAAGGTATTAATAAAATTAGTAAGAACTTATATACCACATAAGATGAGACTCGCACAATATCATCTTCGTCAGGATCATAATATTTGCTAAAATGAACTTGCACATTAAATTCAGATTCCACCCTTGCAATTATCTCTCCGATCACGTCACGCTTATTTTTTGGACAACAATATAAAATTTCACCTTTTTAATACTATTTAGGTCAATTTCGTGAGAAATCTCTAAGATTGATTGATCGGAACCGGATGAATCATTTTGTTCTTGAAACGATTGTAAGATTATATCTCGTAAATGTGGTCATTATATTAATGGTTTAATTATAACGGTTCAATTTCATATAATGGTTTATGGTTCCAATATATTAAAGAAGAAACCGTGATTGATCGGTCTCGAAAACTAGATATTGGAATGGGTATAATGATGATCATCTTCCCTTAACAATAAATAAGATTCTCATAAAGTTTATTATATACATATATACATTATAGTTAAAAGTATATAAATGTGTATAATATATGTTTTGTGATTAAAAAGAAATATGAAAGAGTAAAAAAATAATGACCAATAATATTAAAAGAGAAGTTAATTGGTCATTTTTCTTTTATAAAAATCAAACATAACAATCACAAAACTTAAAGTAAAGAAAAACACAAAAGTGAGAATTAGGTTTTCTCTCCATCAAAAGAAACCATTAAGAAAAGATTAAGGAAAATCCCCATCATCATGTTAAGGAAATAACCAAAGAGTCTAAAGAAGAAAATGGTAGATTAGAATGAAAATCGAGCATCTACATACAAATTATTAGTAACATAAACTTACATTGATTTTTTTTTTGGGAAAATTTAGGGTTTTTCAATTCTTAAAGATTTCAAAATGTGAAAAATAATGTGGGGAAAATTTACATATAATGGTTTTATAATTCAAATATGTGAACAAGAAAATATATTAGAAACAAAAAAAGTTAAAATGAAAAATCTGAATGATTATATTCAAAAGCATATGTATGTTCAAGACTTAAAAGAAGTTGTTTGGTAGTAGTTAGGTATAAGGGTGGTATAGAAATTTAAGACCAAAATAAAATCAGATCAAGAAATCTGATGGATTATCCCGGTTTAGATTCATTGTTATCGGCCCGGTTTAGGTTCAGTATTACTCATATCGGTTCTAGATTGTTCTTAGACAGAATCAATCTTAGATACAGTTGAAAAATCGATCATGTAATACTTATGTTGTTGTTCTAAAAGCATATATATATTGATAAGCCAGGTGTTTTAACCTTGGAGATTTTATAAACAAATCTACTTATAAATCATTAAGAACCTCTAAAACATGTTACTGAGTTTATATAAATAATGTAAGAAATATATTTTTTAAGGATTAACTAGGTCTATAAAATTTTGAAAAATTGTGCAATAAAAAAAACTTTGGTGGGAGGCAACCTACTGACATGTGCCAATACTACGGCAAAGTTTCACAATATCAATGACGAAAAGAGAGATTTTTAGGATTCTCATTAAAAATATAGTAAGGGAATGCATGGTCGGTTTAACTATTCACAATTATTTTAAATGTTTTAGACGAAATTTTTTTTATATCTTAAATATGTCTAAATATTTTTTAAATCTACAGAAAAATAATCATAAACTATTGGATGTCCTAGACATATGTGGTCTACCCTCCGGACAGGCCCTGAAAGATCAAGAACAAGGTGCATTAGTATTTGCCTACTTGGGAAGAAAAAAACAAAGATCTTACACATTCTCTTTATTTCCATTATCACAAATATTTTTGTTTATTAAAAAAATCAGAAATTTACATATTAAGACAACACTTTTTGGTTGCACATGAAAATTTCAATTCATCATACACTAACTTATCCTGAAAAAAAAAAGAAATCAAAAGATGAAGAGGTTGTAGAAATTTGAAACAAATGAGTCTCTCAAAACAAATAAAAAGTCTAAAAGCACTAGTAGTTGATTATAGACACGACATAAGATCGTGTTCTTATTTCAACAAAACAGTGCAAACATGTTAGTTAATGATCAATCACTGGTTTGGTTTCTCTTGAACAAGACGAGAATGATTGTTTCCCATGCATCCTCCAATGGTGTAACATGGTGCAGTAACATTGGATAAATACTTCCTCGGTAAGGCTATTCCAAACCTTTTTCCTTTTCTTTCTCTTTTCTCTTTTTTCACAACGTTTTCGTCCTATTGGAATACAAACATATCATTTACTAAAGAACAAGTTCGGTTTTGAAAATAGATCACCTAAGAGAATTGCCTATAACATCCACTAGTTTAAAATTATTTTTAAGATTTTTTATTATAGTGATATATTTTAAATTTAATTTTTTATATAATTTTTGTTTGAATTTTTTTATAATTTATGATTTTGTTTATATGAGTTTAAAAATATATATTAGGCGTATAAATAATTTTTAGTATAATTAAGATATGTAAAAAATTAGATTAAGAATTTTGGATTAGACCGTCGAGAGAGCTTCAAATATCAAATGAATAATGTATATAGATTAATATGAGAATTCACCTCTTGTGACTCTGTGGTGACGCTCTCAGTCTCCATCGATTTTCTCGTATCTTCTTCATCTTTTTCTGCAAAAATGAATAGTTATAAAATTATGTTTT
>KE159453.1:69178-100708 GCA_000411055.1 Leavenworthia alabamica
GATTAGGCATGTATTCGGTTCGATTTGTTCGGTTTATCAAAAACCAAATTGAACTAAATCAGTTTTGGATTATTTGGTTTTAGGTGAGTAAACCGATCAGAACATTTTTATTTTTAGTTTGGTTTTCGATTCAATTTGATTCGGTTTGAGTTAATATTCGATTTATTCAATTAACCAAATAATTAGAAAAAATCATGTTTTGGTTTAGGCTAATTGGGTTATTATGTGTAAATTAATCCAAATAAACTGAATAAATCGAATAAACTAAACCGAAATATAAGTTTTCAGATTTATTCGATTTATTTGAGTTAATCGGATTGAATTCAAAAATATTAATTTTTTAACCAAAAAAAACTGAATAAACTGAAAACAAAAGCAAACAAACAGATATTTTTGTCAGTTTTACTTTACTAATTTTTTTTAAAACAAGCCAAAAAAACCTAACCGTTTAAATCGGGCTAATTAAGATTCATTGGTTTATACAACATCATACACTGGAATCCAAAAAATATATTAATATTACATGCAATTTTTTCATAATACTAAAATAACTTACTTAGCTTAGTAATGCATCATTGTCCAACTGATTATTACTGCACCAAAATCTATCAAAAACAAGTTCAAAAAACATTTATATAAATAAAGGATTAAACCATATAACTTACACATTAATCTTCAGTACCACTTGAAAAAACAACACTCACTCAGCTTCTTCTTCTTCGTCATCACTATCACCTCCAAACATAGAAGCCATTTTCATTGCTAAATTTGCAGCTATTTCTCTCCTTTGAAAATCAGGCATCAATCTTAAGTTATCACGAATATTCCCTATTTCAGACATCAACTGTTCCACATCTTCAAACTCATAACATTTGTCCAAATCCGTAACTATCGCTTTATCACTCTCGTTCCGGATCTCTAAACTTGACTCTAAAGGCCTCAATTCTTCATCCTCAACTTTCTTCGGTTTCACCGTATCATTTTCATGTGAAGTAGATCCACCAGCATCTCCATGTGAATGCGTTTCACTTGCAGAAACCCATGTTTCATCGGTATTATCCCATGGATCAGCTGATAACACTTCATACTCCAATTCATATTCAGATTCTTCTTCTGACAACTCTGATAACAAAGGAAATATTAAGATCCTATTAACATATATGAATGTAAAGGAACAAATAACAACCTTCACCAAGAGGTAACACTGGTTCATTGATCTTATCACCCGATTTAAGAATCATTCCAGGCCACATATGTGCTGAAAGAGCACCAAATAAACGTTCAACGCCTTGAGAATCACCATCAACTGATAAACCTACAAGAACACAAACCCTAAGCCTCTTAACAATGTTCATAACATAAAACTGGAAAAAAAACTTACACTTGTCAAAATCAGGATTAGATGCACAAGCTTCAATAAACTCAATGTTATTCTCATAACACCATTCAATACATGTTCCTTTGATATCCAATGATATATTATCATCATCACTACCTAACAAACTACTTCCTTCAGTTTCAGAGATCCCAAACTCATACAGATCTCTAGAAGAATCTTTAGCTTTCGAAAGTCGTTTTCTATACTCATCATGAGCTGGATGATGAGGAACAAGATCTACTTTATTCCCAATACATAACAATATATCAAAATTACTAATGTCAGTATGAGAAACCCAATCTTGAAGTGAAACAAGAGTTGAGAGCTGCAAAAGAATCAAGTAAAAAAGAAAGTTTTATATGAAGATGGTAAAGTGAGAATCATGAGACATAGAAGTATCAGAATCAAAACCTTAGTTAAATCGAAGATCATAACTAAAGCCACAAGTGAATAAGACTCAAGGAGATTGAGTTTGCAATAGTCATCAGAAATATTTGAAATCAATACAGAAACATCAGCAGTGTAATACTTGGTGTTAATTCTCCACCTGTTCATAATATTATTCAAACAAATGAGTTTCGTTACCAAAAAAAAAAAAAAANAATGAATCGTCAAAATCAACAGAGATCAATCCTGTTTGATTCACATAATTTCAAATAAAGTGATAAACAAATTATATGAAACTCAATTTCATAAGTTTGGAATCAGATCCATAAGTGAAAAAGATCATACGAGAGAGGAGGGTGTGCTTGCCGACGCCAGAGGATCCAACCACCAAAATTCCGGGTCGGGTTTCCATCAATACCACAAGACGATCTTCACCGGAGACGTGTTGAATCGAGCGAAAGATCTGTGAGTCTGTGACACAGCGATGGCTATTAACGGGCCCGTTATTATCTTGTGTGGTTCTAGGAATATAGTCCAGTAGGCCCATTATAAGGTAAAGAGTGTACCACTACTACATTGGGCTGTTAATGGGCCTAGTATAAAGAGAGTGGACTTGTGCAGTTAAAACTTGGAGATCTGATTTAAACTTGTAATTTAATCAGGACTTGTAGTAAAAAAGTAAAATTGCTGTAAAGCCCCTTGTATGAAATAAGAAACCAGAAAAAGTAGATTCATTAAAACTGAAAAAAGAGTATACATGTAAAAAGATAGTCAAATATATTTCTTAATAAGTACATGGTGCATAGATGTCAATGATGATCGAATATTCAAGTTTAACTTCTTTTAAGAACACAAAATGTTTTACTTTTGTGAAGAATATGCGAATCTTTTTGTGAAGTAAAAGATTATACTATACATCAAGTATACTAAAGCAGTTAAATTAAATACAAAGTATGTATATTACTGTACTTGATAAAAAAATAATTATTATAACAATAAATGATTGAAAAATTAATAAATGGTTGTTAAAGAGAGATCGATTAAATGATTTTTTCTTTAATATTTTAATTTAATAAAACTGTACATGATTGAAACTCATAGTAATATAAAATAGGTCACAAAGATAAATATATATATTATTATTATTTTATAACATATTATTATTTTATATACAATACAAAGATATATATTTATATATATATATATATATATGTCTTTGTTAATTTGGTAAAGATATACGTAGTTTGGTTTATACACAAAAATGGAAAATAAAACATAATCAAACGTTTACTTTATTTTTTTGTTTGGTAAAGAATAAAAAACAAAAACTACTTGTTCTAATTAAAATATTTTTGAGTTTCTATCTAGTAGGCATATTAAGGATCCGGATTTCTGGTATTTTTATAATATATATATATATCCGTTAAAATTATGAAAACAAGATTTAAATCTATGGATATTTCTTAATTTTATTTTATTTTAAATGGATTCGTATATCTGTTTCGAATCCAGATATCTAGTCTCGAATAACAAAACGAATTTGAATATCCAATTTTGAATATCCATACAAAAAAAAAAACTGAATTCGGATATCTGTTTTAAAATACCATACTACTCGAATCCGTCATTTTAATATTCGGATCTAAATATCCAACGAATCCGGATATTTATTTTTATGGCTACTAGCTAGGTCAATCGGTGGACTGATTAATTGGCCAGTAATTTCACAGTTTTAGTTTAGATTTTTTAAAAGTATATTTTATTTGTTGTTTTATATCTTTAATATAAATGTTTTATCGAATTTCTAACTTTCCTTCTATTATTTTAATATCTTGAGTAATTTAATAAATCAAATGAATATTAATTAAAAGTAAAGTTAAAACAACATATCTTATGTAACAGATAGAGCAATATATTTTAAATAGTTGAAAAATTTACTTTATTCCAATTTGTAATGAATATAGACCAAATAATTACTAGATAATAACATAATCAATAATGTTACAACACAAAAATGATAAACCAAATAACTCTACTAGAATTGTAGTAATCATTAAAGCTTCCATAATTTGTTTCATATAATATTTTTCAAAAAAGATTTCCCTAAATGAGGCTTTCATTTTGGAAAACAAACTATGAGCATGACAATTCGGTTTAAGTAAAAGACCAACTTGGTCTCATAATCTCATTGCTCATTGCACTTGTAAAAAAAAACCTAAGCAAGAGAGTTGTACACGGTAAATGTCTTAAAACCTATACTTGGTTAGTGACACGTCAGAAACTCTAAAATTTTGGTCCACTAGAATATACTAAAATGGTACTTTTGCAAGATTTTTTCAAGGTTTTAGTGCTCATAAGTTGCCGAGATGGATAGATACCCACCTATTTTAGGTTTTAGGGTTTCATTATTACCCACAAAGATTATGAGATAAAATTAGGTTAATTTCCCATGCCTACATCAATACAACATCATTCATTTTTTTCTTTAAAGTACATTACTCATCGTAGATATTATAGAGTGAAAATTATGTGAATACCTTTGAAATGGAGATAATTATATTCCTTACATGTTTATATATATCTTATGGTGCGCACATCATCATTTTGTTTGTTTTTTTATGAGATGAATCTAAAAAAGATGGTGAAATTACTATACTCGTTATAGATACTAGCAAGTGAAAATTAAATTAGTCTTTTTTTAAAAAAAAATTAGAGGAAGATATTTCTGAAATGTTTAAACAATATTTCTAGATTATATATTTGATGGGGAGTTTACAAGAGAACCTTCTTTTTATAAGACCCCAAAATTCATGAATGGTCACCCCAAAATTCATTGGACCCAATTCCTACAAATTATTTTTTTGTGATAAAATATTCATACACGATTACTGTTATGAGAAACGTATAAAATGAATCATAAATTCAATTAGCTCTGGACAAAATATTATATGAAGTATTCGATCCGAACCCGATTCGAAAAACATTATGCGAATTTAAATCCGAATCCGAAAAATTATTTTATAAGGTATTAGACTCCTAAACCAGAAAATCTGTATCCGAATCCGAACATATCGGTTAAAATGCGAAATCTAATTATACATATAATTACTTAAACTATTATAAAACTTCATTAACTTTTTTTAATTCTAACCTTTTTTCAATATT
The DNA here is from genome assembly GCA_000411055.1 of Leavenworthia alabamica. Classification (NCBI taxonomy): domain Eukaryota; kingdom Viridiplantae; phylum Streptophyta; class Magnoliopsida; order Brassicales; family Brassicaceae; genus Leavenworthia; species Leavenworthia alabamica. The sequence continues at coordinate 74,109 of KE159453.1, forward strand.
TTCTTATCCGAAATCTATTTGTACTCGAATCCGATATATCCGAATTCGAATGAGTTTAACCCAAACTCGAATGAATTTTATCCAAATCCAACCCATTTATCCGAATATAGAGCCCGACTGTTTATCAGAATGGATAGCCCTAAATTCAATTGAGTCTTAATATTAGGCCTATATTGAAAAAGATAGAAGGAAACTTCCGATGCAATAGGCCATAAGGTAAACAACTGTAAAGTAGAGATAGTGCTCTTTTGATTCCTTTTTTCCCACTATACATCCCATTGAGTTCAAACTCTTCTTTATCTCTCTAGCTCATGAGTCATGACATACACATTTTGCAAGTTGATACACTTTTCTCATACCTCTATATATATCACTACATTTCTCAATCATCAAGTGCATCATACATTGAAACATATAGTCTCATTATGATCCTCTAGTGTTTATTCGTTCCTTCACTTGCATTCTAGCTCTTTTATAGAGGAAGAGAGAAGGAGAGAGTTTCTAAGTATATTAATCATATCATGGCAGTTTCACTAGCGGTCTTGGCTACTGTATTTGGCATTCTAGGTATCTAATATTATACTTAATTATATGTCTAAAACTTTCATGTATACATATTCCAACGTTAAAAATGCATGCATGCAAATTCTAACGTATGTAATGATAATTATATAACTTATTATTATAGGGAATATAATCTCCTTCTTCGTCTGTCTTGCTCCAATGTAAGTACTACTCTATAACTCTTTTCATTTTCATCTTAATAACGTTCTAAATCAAGCTATGATCATATGTGTTAATGTTTGAATGTAATTAACCAGACCAACGTTCGTTCGTATATACAAGAGGAAGTCATCTGAAGGGTATCAAGCGATCCCTTACGTGATTGCACTGTTCAGTGCGATGTTATGGATCTACTACGCAATGATCAAAGGAGATGCAATGATTCTGATCACTATCAACACATTTTCCTTTTTCATTCAGATCTTCTACATCACCTTATACCTCTTCTACGCTCCTAAGAAGGAAAAGGTTTATATAAGTAATTATCTTGAGTATCTTGAATATGCACAAGAAGTATTACATCATTAAGGTTATGTTGTTTCTTGTGACAGACTCTAACGGTGAAGTTTGTCCTATTTGTGGATGTGTTTGCGTTTGGTTTAATCTTTATCTTGACTTACTTTTTAACTCATGGTCATAAACGTGTACAAGTTCTTGGATACATTTGTATGGTCTTTGCTCTAAGTGTTTTCGTTGCACCACTTGGTATCATTGTAAGTTCTCTCTTTCATATTTACACTTTAATAATATCTTCTTGTTTATGTATCGACTAAATCTTGAATGTTATAAACATCATAGAGGAAAGTGATCAAAACGAAGAGCGCAGAGTTCATGCCCTTTGGACTCTCTTTCTTCCTTACCTTATCAGCTGTCATGTGGTTCTTCTATGGTCTTCTCCTCAAAGACATGAACGTAGCTGTAAGTCTTCATATATTCATTCCTTGTTATCTTCAACCTCACACTAAAAGCTAATGTATCTTGATATTTCTTTACCAGCTACCAAACGTTTTAGGTTTCATCTTTGGAGTGCTTCAAATGATACTTTACATGATCTACAAGAAACCAGGGACAAAAGTATTGGAGCCACCAGGGATTAAGCTTCAGGATATATCAGAACATGTCGTCGATGTCGTGAGGCTTAGTTCAATGGTTTGCTCTTCACAGATGAGAACTTTGGTGCCACAAGACAGTGCTGACATGGAAGCTACCATTGACATAGATGAGAAAATCAAAGGAGACATTGCTAAGTTTAAGGATAACGAAGAAGTATTTCTTGTTTCTAAAAATTAACTATCAAGTGTGGATANTTTAGGTCTAATCAATGCTTACTTCACTCTCCTATGTGATCTCCCTCTCACTTTCTCTCATCTCTATTGTAAAATATGTTTTAAGTCTATAAATGAATATGTTGTTTGTGTATTACATGTGTTTCCTTTGTCACAAAGAAAAATAAATAATTAAATTTAGCTATTCTAATCCTAAAGTAATTATATTATAATAATAACTCTAAGATCTCAAAGACATTGTTTTGTATCATTATTATGGTGGATCTTGGATTTGATATTGGTAGTGGTTAACATAAATTGGATTGATATAGAATCATAAAGAAATAAAGGAAAATATATTTTTTTCCATACGATGATGATTTTTTTTTAGTGTATCATAATCTTAGATATTTTTCGATTCTAAGATGATAATTAAGAGTAAAATATTATAGGGTAATTTAAGTGGGGATATGATACATGAATACAAGAATATTATAGAATCAGAGGTGATTAGGTTTACTGATTATAAAAGGTTTGGAGTAATCACACAGTCTATACATCTTTTGAGTATCTACTTTAAGCATCTCTTTCCAATAGTTTTTTTTTTGTTTTCTTTGCAAACTTTTGACAATGTCTCAAGCTAACTTATTTGTTTATCACAGCCCCTATGTTTAATAGTTCTGCTTTGATTTAAGGGAATTCAAAAACTATCAACGGAAGATGTATGAATCCCTTGAAACAAGTCATGTATTATTTGTTGACCATGTTACCAAAAGTTCGGAAATAGAGGATAAGGTGATTGGTGAGGACTTAGGATTATGAAAGTTTTAATTCGATTTTGATGATGAGAAAGATGTTGAGACGGTACTAAGCATGAAACCTTTACATCTTGATTATTGGATGTTGTCAACGGTTAGATGGAGTTATGTGGTGGAACTAAATTATCCATCCACAATAAATTTTTGGATTCGGATTATCGGAATCCGGTTTTATTGTTGATGGGTAATTTGGTTACACTACTGGACTCCATATAACCGTAGACAACATCCAATAATCAAAATGTAAAAGTTTCATACTCAGAATCGCCTCAACGTCGATCTCATCATCAAAGTCAAACTGAAAACTTCCTAATCCTAAGTCCGCTCCAATTCTCCTATCTTCTACTTTCCAAATTTTTTGTAACATGGTTAATAGTGAATTCATGTCTTGTTCCAGGGGGTTTGTACATCTTCCGATTATGGTTTTTGTGTACCCCTAAATCAGAACAAAATTATCAAACATAAGGACTCTGATCATAATCAAGATCGATAAACCATTTCATTAAACAAATTAGGTAAATCATAATTTTAAATCGATTTTGTGATCATAAACATAATCGATTTTGTTGTTCTTTTGTTTCTCTAGTTAATATTAATTGTAGTGGTGGGCACTTATCAAAATTTTTAAAATTTTTGAATATTCAGAATTTGATACAAAGTAATTAACTATAAAATCCATATACAAATTAACTATCAAATCCTTTTAGTGTAGTCAAGCTACAAAAGTGAAAGCTTAGTATATAATAGTTACTACGTATTTCTGAATTTTTTTATTTCTGATAAATTTTTCATTTTTATATAATAGTTACTACATATTTCTTAGTCTTGTTTATTTGTTTGCCACTAATATTTCATTATTGTGTATTAATTATCACAAAATTTTCAATCTTGTTTAATAGTTGCCGGAAATTTTGTCAATTTTGTTTATTTGTTGATTTTTTATTACCGTGTATTTGTTGTCACATATTTTTTAGCCTTTTTTTTATTACTTACCGCAGATTATATGTTATTTTTTGTAAATGATGTTAAATAAAAATAATATAAAAACTATCAATCCATATTTATATATTTAATATTACAATATAAATCAAGATATCTAAATCTAGTGTTATCAAATTATTTAAATAGATAATTCATGACTCATAACCCATTTGAATAAGTTTTCTTAAATTTTAACTCTTTAAAATTTTTATAACTAATAAAATTATGAATCATGGATTGAATTAAACTGATTTATGACTATGACCTATTTTAACACCTTTATTCAAATCTAATTCAACTGTGATTATATATGTATTTAATGCTATGGACCTATGGTCATTGAGATGAAGTAACTCCACACATACCATTAGCAGTGGATCAACCCGAATAAACTACCCAACATAACTCAAACCATAGTAATGTAAGAAGATGACGACCAAAAAAATACATAACCGGTTTATTTTGAATTTATTTTTGTTCTCAACCGGTTTGCTTTCAAATTAATTACTTCCTTTGTTAGCAAACAATTATTATTATCTTTTTTTCAGCCATTGACTATGACTTGGTGGCGTCACAAACTGGAGCTCTTAGTCAACGACCGATGGCTAGTCTTCGTTTGTGCGATGTGGATTCAATCCGTCGCCGGCGTCGGTTATCTATTCGGCGGTTCTATGTCTCCGGTAATCAAAACTTCCTTAGGTTACAACCAGAAGCAGATCGCTCTTCTCGGCGTTGCAAAAAACCTCGGTGACGCTATCGGATTCGTCTCCGGGGCCTTATCGGAGTTCTCACCCTCCTGGGTGGTTCTCCTCGTCGGTGCTACTCAGAATCTTCTCGGTTACGGTGTTGTTTGGCTCGTCGTCACTGGTCAATTCCCTATTTTACCCCTCTGGATGGTTAGTTGATTTTTTCAAATCACATTTGCATAAACATTTAACTATATGGTTTTTATACTATGCTTTTCTTTTGAATTTTTAGTCTAAGTACTCTAAATTTGCAATATTTTGGGTTTTATTAGGATTACATGTTTTATAAGTAGAAATCTAAAACATGTGTATGCATATTATATAGTTTAAGTAGAAATCTAAAACATAAGTGTGTGTATTATATAGTTTAAGTAGAAATCTAAAACATGTGTGTGTATATTATATAGTTCAAGTAGAAATCTAAAACATGTGTGTGTATATTATATAGTTTTAAGTAGAAATCTAAAACATGTGTGTGTATATTATATAGTTCAAGTAGAAATCTAAAACATAAGTGTGTATATTATATAGTTAAGTAGAAATCTAAAACATGTGTGTGTATATTATATAGTTTAAGTAAAAATCTAAATCATGTGTGTGTATATTATATAGTTTTAGTATATAAGAATTTTGTTCAGCTAATTTATTCAATGTATGTCACAACTAGAAAATGTAATACATCTGTTATGTTCTATAATATTTATTTGTTTTATGTTTATGCAGTTGTTTATAGCTATTTTCGTTGGAACAAATGGTGAAACCTATTACAATACAGCATCTCTTGTGTCTTGTATTCATAACTTTCCCGAAAGCCGTGGTCCTGTTGTAGGAATTCTAAAAGGGTTTTCTGGTTTAAGTGGAGCAATCTTAACTCAGGTTTATTTGATGTTCAATCCATCTCATGATTCTTCAGTTATTCTCATGGTTGCTCTTGGTCCACCACTTGTAGTTCTTACTCTACTCTTCATAGTTAGACCTGTCGAACGAAGTTACAGAGCAAACTCGACATCTGATGATTTAAGATTCTTGGCTATTTATGGTTTTTGTGTTGTTCTCGCAGTTTATTTATTAGGAATATTGATAGCTCAGAGTCTTGTTGATATAACACAAACTAGTATCACAAGTTTTGGAGCTATCCTTGTCATTTTCATGGTTTTTCCAGTTCTTGTCCCTTTTTCATCGGTTTTTATCTCGGGTAGTAGTAATGCCACTTTAATGAAGACTGAAGAAGGAACTTCTAATGTGGATGAGAATGAGGTTAAGACTTTGATAGAGAGGAGTGATATAAAATCGGAAAATAGAAGAGTGGCGCCGTGTATAGGAGAAGATTTCACCTTGTTACAAGCTTTGAAACAAGTTGATTTCTGGCTTATATTTATGTCTTTGGTTCTAGGTGTAGGTTCAGGGATTACGATTATCGATAATCTTGGACAGATTTGTTATTCACTTGGTTATAACAACACTAAAGTATTTGTCTCATTGATCAGCATCTCTAATTTTCTCGGCCGTGTTGCTGGTGGCTACTTCTCAGAGCTTATCATAAGGTACCAAAACTCAAAAACCATTACACTTTCTCATTTAGAATCAAACTGACATTTTCATCACTTTCACTAGGAAACTCTCACTTCCAAGAACATTAGCAATGTCTATGGTTCAAGGGATAATGTCTATAGGACTCATCTACTATGCCATAGACTGGCCAGCCAAAGTCTATGTAGTGACCATTGTAATAGGAATGGGTTATGGAGCTCATTGGGCTATAGCTCCTGCTTCAGTTTCAGACATATTTGGCTTGAAGAGCTTTGGTTCTCTTTACAATTTCCAGATTATTGCTTTGCCTATTGGATCGTTTGTGTTCTCAGGTGTTATAGCAAGTAACATCTATGATTACTACGCTAGAAAGCAATCAGGATCGACCACTGAGTCACTAGTCTGTACAGGCTCAGTGTGTTACTCAGTCACGTGTGGGCTCATGTCCATGGTGTGTCTAATGGCTATGGTGTTTAGCTTGAGTGTGGTTTATAGGACGAGGAAGTTTTACTCAAGGCTTCACCGAGTCTCCAAGACTTGAAGATGAGTGTATAAAGCTCAAATATATATATTGACTGTATTATTAAAATTAATGTTTTTAACTTTGAGCCATAAAGCAAACCTGAATATCCCATGAGTTATTGGTTTATCCTGATACTAATTCAATAGTTTAAAACATTTTTTTAATGAGAATATATGTTAAAAATATAAAAGTATTTACACAAATTATCAAAAAATATATATTGAATGTGTTATTAAAATTAATGTTTTTAATTTGAGCCACAAAGCAAACCGGAATATCTCATGGATCATTGGTTTATCCGGTTCGATTATAACTCAATAGATTAAAATATTTTTTTAATGAGATTATATGTTATAAGTATAAAAGTATTTACACAAATTCAAAAAAATTATTTATATAATTCTTGTAATATTTTTTCTTGATTGCTTATTTTTTTCCCAGAATTTTTTTGAATATTATATTAACCAATGCTAATTAATTTAATATTCTTTTTATGAAATTTATTTTGTGTTGTTGTGATATGCATATGCATGATTTAAGGAGCAATATCGTGTTAACATGACTGGTTCAATTCTCAAATAGCCCAGCAATGAACCAGATCCGGTACAGCTAGTTAATGTACCTGGTCCAGATCATTGTTGGTTAATTTGAAGATTTCACCGGCCTTGTTAACTTGATATTATGCTTAAATCATGCATATATATATATATATATATATATATCACAACAGAAAAATTTTAACTAGGTATTTGAAACACATCAAAATATACAACTATGTGAAAAATCCATTTAAGAAGCCAATTTCAAAGTCAAATACTACATTAAAATGAGCTTTGACATGATTGAAACCAAACATAATAGGTAAAGAACTTTTAGGATTATAGATCTCTTATAATTTGTTGACTCTAGTAGTCTTATCAAAAATTTTATAATTCTATGACTTTGATCAATTCTATAATATAGATCAATTAGTTAATTCTGATAATAGTTGGTTAATTCAATATTTTTAAGTAAACCATGGATATATATATATATATATATATATATATNAACTACATACAAAGAAGAAGGTTAATAAAATTAATCATTTTTGTTACCTGAATTATTTGAAAGAGAACCTGAAATGTTCTATAATTCAACAAGTTTCCTGCAATCAATGTAAAAAAAAAAATAGTTTCAAGGATATAACATTAACCAAAATTTCAACAAATAAAAAAAAAATAAGAATATCAAAAATTCACACCACTTATATTATTCACAACAAATCTATTAATTTGATTGTATGTTCTCCTCTTGTGTGTACATCAAAACTATGTAAGAACAAAACAATTAAAAATACGATTTTAAAAGAAAATTAAAAAGATTAAAAATGTAACAAAACATTTTTCACAAGCCAATACTATACTATCAATATAAACCTTCAATTTTTTATATATAAGTTTCATAATAACAAGAGTCTCCAAAACCCTTCATTTTAACTTAATTTGTTGCTATGGATCCCTAAGGGAATCCCTGGTTTAACAAACATAATTGAAGATATATTCTATAGTCATAAACCAATTAAAACAAAGTATTGATAGTTATAAATTATTTAAAAAAATAAAATAATAATCAACACAAAATATATTAAAGACGAACTCATCACCTGTAAATAAAATAGATATGATCATATTACGAATCAAATTTTGTACAATAACTAGCATCAAAAGCGCATCCACATACCAAAAGAGACATCACCGAGACGAAATTCCAATGAAAGAGTAACCTCCAAAGAAATAGATAAAGAAGAAGTAAAAAAATATCATCCCGATAAAGAAGAACACACTAACAATAACCAACAAACAATTCACTTAATAAACTTAATATTGGAAGATAATGAAAACATATATTTTCTTGAATCAAACGATTCAGGAGAAATATCATATACAAAAAATCATCAAGATATAAGAATTTTCACCCTGACAATTAGAATACTACTAAATGATGCGGCTGATGTTGATATTTATAGGGAAGTGATACATAAACCTAGGTTAAAATGTCAAACCGACTATAAAATACAATGGGCCGAAATCATTAAAAATCAACAAATACATATCAGGCTTCTATTCGGCCCAAATTTAATAAATTAGTCTATTGATACTAATTAAAGAAAACTACTTGGATTCACCCCTAGGGGTGAACTCCTTAGTTTACCTTTTTTTTTGTGTATTCAATTAAAATATGCCATGTAACATTTTAACCAAATATAAAAATAAATTAAAATCAAATTTTATTATTTAAATTTAACAGTTTATTATTAAATTAAGATTTAATATTTAAAATTATGGTTTAGTATTTATGGTTTGAGATTTAATATTAGGATTAAGTATTTTAGATTTAGGGTTTAGTATTTTATATTTAGGGTTTAGTATTTTAGATTTAGGGTTTAGTATTTTAGTATTTTAGATTTAGGTTTTAAAATTTTAGATTTAGGGTTTAGTATTTTAGATTTAGGGTTTAATATTTTAGATTTATGGTTTAGTATTTTAGATTTAGGGTTTAATATTTTAGATTTAGGGTTTATTATTTAGTATTTATGGTTTAGTTAATTTTTTTGAATTAATATTTTTTAAAATAATTTTTTTTTTTTATTTAAATTTAATTATAATATGATGTATCACATTTTAATTGATTAAAAATTTAGGTGTGGATATAAGGGTTCACCCCTAGGGGTGAACTCAAGAATCATTCCTAATCAAAACTTATATAAGAAATTATTCTCATTAATAGAGTAATGCATTCTTAACATTTAGGTAATCCATGATTTTGATATGGTGGTTTTTGACTTCTTTTTTAATAGTTTAGAGATAAATAGATTCTACATTTCTTGTAACATAGGAATGGAAATGGAATCTATTGGGAGCAAATGATCGATCAATCCCCGAATGCGAGATCAAGCCCTATGTTACCATGTGATGTTGCTTTAGTTATAAATAAATATTGTGTCAAGCTTCAACTTTTAAATCCTAAGCTCCAACTCTTTCTTTTTCAATGTTGCTTCTTCATTGTTGTTGTTTCTCCTTTTCTATTAGTTTTTCTACGATTGTACCATACGTTTAACTAACAGTTTTTACACGGTTACAGTTAATTACAGTTACAGTTGATAATTTACGATTAACCATAACTAATATATTTATATGGTTAATAGTTATGGTTATTAACCATTTAATGCAGTTACGGTTTCGTCACAGTTTAAAACTGAAAAATTACGATACGGAATACGGTTATAGTTAGATTTTTTCTGTCTACACTCGGATTGACCTCAACGCTATGGGTTGATCGATCCCGAATAAGCTGACTGATCCCAAATCCTCATAGATGTAACAATTAGGATTGCAGATTTTTGTTGTTAGCTAAAAAGATGATATGAAAAAAAAGACATTTTCACCTTTCATTAAAAGAAGAAAAAAAATTGACCAAAATTGCAGCTTCGAAGTGTTGAACTATGGTTTATAATGTCTTTGTAGCGCTTCTACTATTGGAATTAGTTTATAACATTTTTATTATTCCCAAATTTTTATAATAAGTATATGTATATATATTTCTTAAACAAATTTTCAATTAAATTTTAGTTAATTCTCAATTTTTTAACTATATGTTTCTACCACACAAATGTTATTCGACTGACGATTATAAATATATGATATATCATGAACAAGTTTTCTATATAACATTTATATTTATATTTTACACATATAATTTTGTAGATATGACAATTTATGTGATAAATAACTTCTTTATACAATCCTATGGATAATTTTATTTATACGTATTCAAATATTAAACAAATTTATATTATTGAATTTGTAATAAAAATCCTTGAAGAAACGTTAAGTCAAATTTTACTCGATGTCAAACAAAAAAACCTATGTGAACGTGGCTTGTTTGGCTCCATGTCTCGTGGGGATGTGTCCCACAACCAAGTGATTAAAAAGTCAAACGTTAATAACTATTTCGTGACATCAGCTAGAGTAATAACCAGCTCATCATATTGATAAGCCCTATTGATTATTAACCATTTGGTTTTCCAAACAAGTGGCTCAATTTGGTGGATGATAGAGACAGGTTCATGAGTCATGAGTTAACTACTTTTGTTTTCATATTACAGAACTAATTTATAGTATTGTTTTTTTTTGTTTATCAGTCGGCAACGTAACAAAGACTTTTGCATGAGTGTTATGGTAATGTTATATTCACATTGTATTCATCTACCATTAATATGTTATTTATTACTCACAGTCTTCCATGCATTATTATCATCTAAAGTCAATGCATATATTTATATTTACAATACTTTATTAGTATTATCTGTCGACATATTTGATATTTTGACTAACCTCTTACTATATCTTTAGTATGATAATCAGGATTGTTGTCAGCACTTCATCATGCTTTTTACTTAAATATAATAAATAATAAATGTTTCCTGTTATAGTTTTATAAATTAAAAAAATATTTTTATTTTATTTATTGTTTTAATATTGATATTTCATAAATTTTTCAACTTTATTCTTATTATTTTATATTGATCAATAAACTAAACCAAATAAATCTTAGTTATAGATAAAACAAAAAAATAATATTTTTAGTAATTAATGTGAAAAACCTAAAACAAAATATATTATAAAACATAGAAAATATCAAATTTACAAGTTCAAATATTAATTGTTTTAACCTTTACTTTTTATTTCATATTGAAATATATTTATTGAAAATTTTTAGGATAATTTCAAATATCTTATTAGTTAACTAAAGTAATTATCAAACAAAAAAAATTAATAATAAATTTTTAATATTGTTGCCGTAAACCATCAATATATCAATCTTTGTAAAACAAAGTATGTAAGAAGATATATATCGAAAAAGTTTATAAAAATATATTAAAAACACACACACAACATATCACCTTCGTAGGATTAGTTTTTTGACTCTAAATTTAAAGTTATTTTCATATTTTTCTATTAAATTTCTCAAAAATAAAAGTACACCATATAAACAAGTTTTATTTCAAATATAATTTTACATAATATTTAAAAAAAAAAACAAGACGGAAACTATAAGTAAACAAGAAAGTTCAAAGTCAACTCTTTTTTGTCTGTTCAACGTAACAAACACGTAAAGTTGACAACTCATTTCCTTTGCTCTATCCTTGCCTTCCTCTTCTCATTAACAAAGAAGAACACCAAAGACACAACGGAGAACACACTAAAGCAAACAGAAGCAATATCTAAGGACGCATGGCGGCCACTAATAGCTTGAACACTAAAGAGATTATCCTTTTTAGCATCGTTCGTGCTTTGTCCATAGGCAACTTCATGACCATTGACATCAACCGCATAGACACGAACAAAGTAGGTTCCGGTAGGTATGTCACGCTCAAGGGTCCAGTCAATTGACTGAGTGGTTTTGTCATAAGGTCTAGCCACGATCTTGTGTGGACAAGTCTTGTCTTTGAAGAGTTCATCATGAGTCTTGCGCCATGGTCGGTCAACTTGGCTTATGGGAGCATAACATAGCTTTACTTTAATGGTCTTAAACTCAGCTTCTCTCTTAGAACCAACCGAGCTTAGCTTCCATGTAATAGTCAACTTATCCTTGCCAGCATCCAAAACTAAAAAAAAACCATACAACCAAAATATTAAAATCAACCTTGATCTATACTTCACAATATTTGATTTTTTTTGTTTTTTCACAAATTTAAGAAAAAATTAATAACTTTTATTTTTATCTATATTTTTACTCAAATTACTAAATAATTAATGTTTTTTAATAATTGCTTATGATACTAATAGTTATTCATCAATAATTTTTCATATTCAAAATATGAAAAAAAATTATTTAATATTTTTGATTAAAAAATAATTAATTTTTCTCAATATTGTAGACATAGTTTCATTAAATGATGGTAAAAATCAAATATTAGAAATAATAGAAAAAACTAAAAAATTAAATATTATGAAATGGAGGGAGTATTAAGACTCAATTCTTATAAAATAATATGTTAGATTATATCATTCATATTCACGTATTTTTCCTTTTTAACACTAAGAAAATTTTATAATGTAACATGATCTTAGAATAAAGTAACAAATGATATATTTTATAAAATAATTATACATACCAACGCCTTGACCTTCTCGACTAGGTTTAGTTGTTACATCAAGTGCACCTTTATCTAGCTCGGAGAAGAGCCTTTCTTTAGTAGCTCCATAACTAGATTCAATCACTAAGCAAATGAGAAGAGAAGCAAATAAGAGCTTGTGGATAGCCATGGATATACTTTGAATCTGAATATTCAGAAACTATGACTTTGTTAGCTGACTTTTGTGTTTGATAAGAAAGGTTGATGTCCTTATATAGTGATTTATGGTATTTATTGGGGTTAGGGAAAAAATAATAAATAGAGACAAAGTCAACGGTTTGGTCTGAGATTACCCTTTGGAAGACTTGGAAATATTGTGTTTCATATCTGGCACAAGTGTATGTGTTGTGTGCGTCCAGCTGAGATGGCTCCTAAACGTGCCAAAGGATGTGATGTATGAGTTTATGTTTTATTATATATCAACTGAATAATTCAGTTGACAAAATACTATTTAAAATTATAAAAATACTGGATTAAACTATGAATTAGTGAATATATATATATATTAAGTTTTAAAATTGATCAATTATTACAATATTTTCAAAATAAATTTTTAATTTAGTTTAAGAATATTTTTTATAATAAGAATAACAGTATCATCTGTTTTGAGTAAAATAATAAATTTGTTATAACATATAATTTGTTTCTATCAATTCTATAGTTTTATGACTATATATATCATTTAAAATTTATTAAAATATGTAGTTCAAATAAAAACTAATTTAGAAAATGACTAATTATAGTTATGTTTATTAATATATATAAAACTTTACACAAAATAAATAATAATAAACAGAAAATGACTTAAAAATATTTGAGATATAGTATTTTGATAATTTCATTTCTTTTTTCGATATGGAAACTAACAATTTAGTATTTTTTCTGCTAGAAATTTTAAAATCATGTATTTGTGGCATGTCAACAATAGCAGTATCGTGGCATGATCATGTTGTTTCACAGTGGAGGCAGCTGGAGTATATCAATTAACTAATAAATTAATTAAATAATATTTATTTTAATAAATAGTAAATCAATCCTAGTATCATCAACAAAACTCAAAATAAAATAAATCATCCGCGAGCTCTGCATCACGGAAAAATATATTCAAAATATATATTTTAATTAGTTTATGCAAATATATTATTTAATATATATTAAAAAGATATTATTGTATTTTATATTTTTTATATTTCAAATATTGATAATTTACAATGTTATTAAATTATAANAGAGTTTATAGTATAAGAAGGTTATTATTATTGATGATATATATAACTAGTAATATATGTATGAAATATAAAAATATTGTTAAGTGAAATATTTATTAAATAATAAATTGTCTTGTTAACTTTCTAGTAATTTAATATAAATATTAAATAAAATATGATAATCCAATGACATGAACTGTAATATACCACGATAATATAGAGTCATTTTTTATTTAGTACTGCTTAAATAATAAGTAGTAGATAAGGAATCAATAGAAATAGAAATTCCGATTTTCAAATGTCCAATATTGAAATTAGTAATGGTAGTCCACCACAAACCTACATAATTTACAATTCATTTAATTAAAAAAACAAATAAAAAACAAAATTGCATAAAGTAAAGATACAAGACCCAAACAAAATACAATTGTAAGATTCAAAGTACATGAGAATGAGAAACTAAAACTTAGTTAAAGGCCATTTTATATTAGAGGTTGAAATTAAGAGAATGAAAATAAAGATTCATCTTCTTTTGGCTTCTTCCTGAATCATCTACTCCAAAACATTGAGGCCTTTGTTGACACATTGATGCCACAGCTTCTTTCATTGACTCTGGTCCACATACCAACACTCCTATACTTGACCATCCTCTCAAGTTCTTCTCAAACTCCGACAATATCTCTATGTTACAAAAACTACATTAGAATCTTAAAGACATTATAACTCAAAAACATTGACAAAGTACCTTCAAAATTTGGTCTTTCTCCAGTATGTATCTCATGTTCCTCAATAGAAGCAATTGGTATTAACTCAGTGAAGTTTCTTTCTTCTGATATTACTTCTTTAGACATTTTTGATTCTTCTTTATGTTGTTGTCTCCATTGTAGAATAGTTGTAGCTAATCCTCCTATTGTTATAGCTATAACATAAGAGACAATGATAACCAAATCTGGAATCCATGAAGGGACCTTTTCTTTAGCTGTCTTGATTGTTCCTGAAGAAGTTACTTTCATAACCATTGAATGATTCTTGTGTTCAGAAGGTATAAAGAAATGACTTAAACCGACCAAGAAGCCGAGAAATATAAGCATGGTTATAAGGACTAATGTGGCAAGACATTTGAAACTTTCTGGTCCATGAATTGGGAATCTTGAATAGTTCTTGTCGGCTTCGAAGTGAATAGACTGAACTTGTGATTGAGCCAAGAACTCTTGTAATGTTGTTGTTCCATGGGAAAGCTTTTTCTCTTGGGTGATAAAGACTTTGATCTTGAGATTTAAGTTTTTGATTGGGTTAAAGATTATAGAAGAGATTGGTAACAACATGTTAATGTCTTGGAATGTCCTAACTGCAAACACAAGCTGCACTTTCTTGGGAGATTTGAGTCGGTTTTCGCATGCGAGTTCTTGCAAAATGCTTAAAAATGGCGTTATCCCGATTCCTCCGGCGACAAGAAACAGATTATCATACCTGCCAAACAAATCAAGTTTTAAACAAAATATCGAAATTGAGCTAAAGTAGAGAGTTTTGTAACAACCTGAGGAAATCGACCGAGGAAGGTCCATAAGGACCTTCAAATCTTATGGTTATGTTGTTATCAGAATTGGTTGATTCTTCTACTTTGTTATAAACAGATTCTGTCCATTTCCCTTCACATTTCATCATAACAGACAATGTATGTTTGTCTACACTCGAGCTCGATGTAATACTAAATGGATGCCATTGTAACCGCGAAATCATCGGTATGTTCAAGAATATGAAACTCGACGGAGCATAAGTCAATCCTGCAAAATAACACCATAACTCATCACATTGCCAGTTCAACTATTCACAATTATTTTGGATGCCCTAAGCGAAATTTTTTTTTCTAAAAATATGCGTAAATATATCTTAAAACTTACAAAAAATATTTTTATAAACTACTGGATGCCCTAAGTGACAGCCTATGTGACCTACCATCCAGACCGGGCCTGAGTCATCAAGACAAATCAACTTTTTTCATTTTATGTAATCTTGAAAAAAGAGAGATCATTGTTCTTACTTGGGTCCTTTGGCAAGACAAGCTCAATGGCTTTACAAGAGAAAAGACGGGCTGAAAGAACTCGTGTTTCGGATCGTGATTGAACAATCCGAAGTATCTTATCAAGTCCAAAAAGAAAGATTCCAGGGAGGACCCAATAGAAGTGACGATCACCAGCATGAAACAAAAATGCTATAAGAAATACTATATACAAATGGTGTGTATAGTAAAAAACTTCAAATTTTTTCCTTCGAATTTGCGGAAGTGATGTGATCCACATTACTAATCCTACTACAAGGCTAATCACTCCAGCTATATATACCCGACCCGTTCTCTGCCATTGCCAAATCTGTATTTTTACCACAAGAAAGAGTCATGAACATTTATTCAGGATGTTCTGTGTCGAAGCCCGTAATCTTATCATGCCCAAAATCACATCATGTAATATTGGTTTCGTCCCAAGTGATTGTTATAAGAAAAATGAGTTATAATATTTTTACCTCTTCTTCAATGTGATGAGTAATAGTCCATATGAACAAAGTGCTTCCACCATGAACCAAAGAAAAGAAGATCAAGCCCATCCCAAGCCACACATGATATCTTACAGAAGCTCCAAACTCAATGTTGAGTAACCGAAACACCGAAAGCCCTCTCAGGATAGGGAAAAGAAGCAAAGATAGACATGCTTCGGCTAATAAACCAAACCTTGTAGCAACTCTAAAGTACTTAAGTTGCCATCTGAAAACATACAAGATCAACAAAATTTAACAACTATATATAAAAGACTTGTATGAATTCGAGGGAGATTTTTACATGTTAAGAATCATGGTTTTGACAGGCATTAGCTTCTTGAAGTCATTAGAAACACGAGCGTAGAAGGTCCATGATAGAAAGAGTAGGAATAAAAGAAGAGCAATGATCTCGAAACAAGACACAATTCCAATGAAGCTATTGATAATGGCTGGTCTTGAGACATTAATAGCTACACTCCTCCTTCCCCTACATCAAAATCTTGATCTTTATTTACTTTTTTAATAGTGACAAATGATAAAAAAACCTTTATTACCGTGTTGAACGATGATATTCCGGTAATAAACTCAAGTAAATGAGTCCAATTATAGAGAGGGCAATAGGAGGCAATGAGAATACAACAAAGTTGAGGCCTGATAAGTCATACTTGGAGATCTTAGAGTTATATAGGGAAGTAAAATAATGGTTAATTTGAGGGTTATTACCGTAATAGCCGAAAAGAGTATGTTTGATGATATCTTCAGCTTGATGCCAAGATTGTATCCAAAAAGTGGTTGGTTTTATGATCCATAGAGAAATCCAACCAATAAGTAAGAGATTCATGAGTAGTTTGAGAACAAGAAGTGTCAACACTTTGGTCATCCTTATGTTTAGTTAGTTTCAATGTTTGGTTTTGATCAGAGCTTCTTCTAATTTCTCTATATATGGTATAAAACAAAGATGGCTGAATGCAAGGGCCCTACCACCTTATCACAACTAGCTTTTTACTCTCTCTTTAGATTTTAGTTTCTTTGCTTTCAATTATTTTGATGATTTTTTTGTCAACTAATACTTTGATGATTTTGAGATTTTGCCAAAGTAAAAAAGACTAGAGATATTTAGTGCTTTATTATTATTCCCTAGTGCAATCCCAAGTGTTTGTTCCTTTTTCATTATATGTATTTTTACCAAGAAATAACTTATATATAAAAACATATATTTTCACTAACTTTTTGACATGTAAAACATATAATTTTTGTGTGTTGCATGTGAAAAATTTCCAATCATTAGCTTGGTTTTCTTGACTTATCACTATTAAGTTTTTCTTGTTTTGTTACGGTTCATTATATGATTCATGTTTTTTTTCTAGTAACGTTCGACGTTTTGTTGGCATCGGTCGTGTCCCAGAATTTCTCCTTAACCTGTCTTCTCATATATTCTTCATGGTCCAGGACACTTCATGGCATTAGCTTATTTACATTTCCCTCATTCCATTCATAACCCTATTGAGTTTTCATGATATACTGATGGATATTGGCTTTTCCAATCAACTTTTTTCGTATGAATTTATCTTTGTCCAGTTATATAGACTCACACATTTTATACTTATGAGTCATTGTCATCTTATCCAACAATGATCATGACAAAACCATCACCCAAAACCGGCCATAAGATATTGTCTCTATTATAGCTCAAAGAGAATCTAAGATTCACAAATCCAAGAGACTGATGGGTTGATTAAAGCATCAAAAGTTGTTAAGCACTTTTAATCACTATATCTTTCAGTAGCCTTTCATATAAATACCTGATATCAATAGTGCCTTAAAGAACATATATAGCAAGACCAGCGCATCATCCCCCAAAACCGACTAATTTTGGTGTCCGAACAAACCATGTGACTGCTCCGATGGCTAAATGGTTTAAATATTGTAATTTCGCTTTCGTCGTAGAATCGATCCATGACCTATACCAATACGGCGACACTTACCACCCCACTACCACCACTTGGTTTTATTTGTGATTTATGTCGAAATAAGTGTAATTTGTTGTTGTTGTTGTTTACTTAAACTTTGGAACTTAGTATAGTGTTCTCAAAATTGATAGCTTAATCCACTAAGACTAAGTTGAAAATATCTTCACTGGTGTTTAGGAAGTGGTAGTCACAATCCTATTTCTTCACATGATAAAAGTTGATCCCTCGGCATGCTTAGTGGATTCATGGCCCATACGACTCTTACGATTAGGTATTGAATCAACCTATAGACATCAGTCAAAATAATTATGATTCAAACGTGTAAGTCTTGGACCAGTCCACTCCTTAACCAACTTGGATACATTGCTCCCGGCCCACTTTGATCTTACAATATATTCCCACGCCTTTTCTTTTTCTTTTTAGACCATCGAGTCATCGACAGGATGAAAAGGGCATTGTAAAAAAAATCAGAAATAGAAAAACTGTAAATGCTATCTGAATCTGAATATTAATTTTTAAAATATTCAAAACTTTAAAAATATTAATATAGTTTGTATGATATGAAACACTGATATTAAGTTTCATTTTATTTAATTTTATGTAATTTTACATGTTTATAACACTAATATGTAAAAGTTTATATAAACATCAAAAGTTTATTTTTATTTTAACATTTTAAAATTTTATAGAAACATTTACACATTAATGTTATAAACACGTAAAATTATATAAAATTAAATAAAATGAAAATTAATATCATTGTTTTAAATATACAAATTATATTAACATTTTTTAAAGTTTTGAATATTTTGGAATTAATATTTAATATTTAAAATATAAATAGGTAAGCTAAAGTTAAAAAAAAAAGTCTAATTCATAGGTAGTTTAGTCCATTTCATATGCACACAAAAAAACTCAAACATAAACTTGTTATATTGACTTGAATATGGCTAGACATTTGGATTCGTACTCAATTTGGGTTTTTTAATTTTCAGATAACCGAAGTAAAACATATTAAAATCCGAACATAAACCGATTTAATTCGGTTCGGTTTTGGTATAGATTTTTTCGGATTTCGTTCGGTATTGTAAAAAAAAAGACGAAATCAAAACCGAATCCAAATTTGGAAATAATCCACAAATCTGAGAAAAAAAATCCAAAAACCCAAAAAAAAACAAAATTCAAAAAACTAAATAAACCGAAGTACTCTACAAACCGAAACAAAAAATAAAAACATTAAAATTTTTTTTTATATAATTCGATTTATTTTGGATAAACCGAAAAACTAAAATCCAAATCAGAAACCAAAATCGAAAAATATTTAATCTATAAATCGATCGATTTTAGCACCTAGATCGATTCGGTTTCGGTTCAGTTTTTNAAAAAAAATTCAACGTGGCCATTGTATTATTCTCTTCGAATAGTTCTGTTCAAAACAAAATCGGTCATATCTCGTTTCCTTATGAAACAACAAGATTCAAAAGATGAATAACACAATCACAGAAGAAGATGAATCATATTCTCCTTATCACCTTCTCTTAAAATCTCTGTTACTCATCCCAATCTCTCACTATCTAATCTCTTTCTTCTTCTTCACAACCTTAATTTTCCTCTACTTCTTCCTTGAGATCCATTTTCCTAAATCAGATCCTATCTCTCTCACTTTCAATCAAAACTCTGATTTTTGCCATTTTATCATCTCCAAGTGTCATCTCCTTCGTGGACGGTAATGTTCTCACTCTGGACAAACAGGTTAATTAAATTAAACGGGATTATTCGGTAATCGGGTTGTTTAAATTTTTTAAAATTTACCGAATAAATAAAAAAATCTCGGATTAATCGGTTCAGATCACAGTTTAATCATATATTGTTCATACGAAAAATAATTCGGATTAATCGGATCAAAATTTTTGTTTAATTGATTTATTCTATCAAAATTATACAATTTTAACTCAAAAATCTAATTTAAATCTGAATAAATTATTATTTTAAACCGATTCAATACAAAATCCGAATTAGAAATAAAATTGTACGGTTTATTCACCAATTCCCGATTAACCCGAATCCGATCTTTTGTTTTTACCAATCCGATCCGTTTGTCCCGGCTAATTCTTGAATCAATCATCAATCATATGTTAAAAAAATGTAATCTTTTTTGGTTTTCACTTTTCAGATACTTTCCTACCTTTTGGCTATCAAGTCCTCATCTTCAAACATCATTCCTTAGTCTGTTTGGTTACTCACCTCATTTCTCTTACAAAAGGTAACTTCTTTATGCTCTTAGTCATTGCTTTGTGCTTTGTGATCTTTGATAATGTATAAATAGTTTTGAATTTATTTGTATGGTTAGAATTATTTATCAGGCAACAGATGGTGGCTCAATAGCTTTGGATTGGTTAATGCATACTGATATTGGTATGTTACTAAACCCTTTTTGCCTTTTAATATAGTTTTAATTCCATAAACATTTTGTTCTGTACAGTTGAGGAAGGCATATCTCAAGTGGTGGTTAATGGCTTAACTCAAGAAACTGATACAACTCCAATTGCTATTATTGTTCCAGGACTCACTAGTGATTCTACTGCTGCTGTAAATTTCACTATTTTTCTTTCTTTACTTTGTTATAGTTTTTATCTATCTCTTGCTTCTCGGTTTACTCGAAAAAACCCGTGTTTATCCTGTTTTACAGTATATTAAAAATCTTGTCCTTAGCCTTGCAAAAGAAGGATGGAATGTTGTTGTTCAAAACCACCGCGGACTTGGAGGAATATCTTTAACTGTGAGTTTACTTTTAGTGAGTTCATAGAAGAATATTCATGACCTTATCATTTAGTGAACTTGATTGACTTGAGTTTTCAAATCATTTATCAGTCTGATTGCTTCTACAATGCTGGTTGGACAGAAGATCTTCGCAATGTAATTGATCATATACATACTCAGTTCCCAAATTCTCCTTTGTTTTGTGTTGGAACAAGCATTGGTGCTAATGTTTTGGTATATTATATCTTTTACCTTTGACTCCTTTTGTCTTGAATTAAAAGATTTAGTTAAATAATTGGTTTGATCTCATGCAGGTAAAATATCTTGGGGAAGATGGACCTAATACACCTCTTATTGGTGCTACTGCTGTGTGTTCTCCTTGGGATCTTTTGGTCAGTAGTGAGCCTCACTTCCACTTTAATAGATACTCTTTGATATTACTAACTATATCAAATATGGTTTAAGTTTAACATCATCTTCTTGCAGATATGTGATCGATTTATCAACCGAAAACTTGTACAAAGGTTGTATAACAGAGTACTTACTGTTGGTCTTCAAGGTTATGCACAATTGTAAGTCCAAGTTCTTGTTAACTTTTGTACTTTTGTCTTGCTTAAGTTAATCATGGTTGCTGCTTTTGTAGGCATCACTCTATCATTTCTCGTATGGCTGATTGGGAAGGCATTAAGAAGGTTGAATCTGTTTTCTTTTTTATCTTTGAGCCAAAGCAAGTAAATTGACCATGTATATATACTTTATGTCTTGGTTTTAGTCACGTTCGGTTCGAGAGTTCGATAACTATGCCACAAGACTTGTTGGAAAATTCGAGGTTTTGTATTCTCTTTGTTCTTTGTTTTGTATGATTCTATGTTTAGATTAAACCAGTAGAAGAATTTTTAATGGTGCAGACAACAGATACATTCTATAGACGGTCAAGTAGTGCGCAATTTGTGGGAAGTGTTGATGTTCCACTTCTTTGTATTAATGCATTAGATGATCCAGTCTGTACTAAGGAAGCTATTCCTTGGGATGAATGTAGGTAAAGTATTTATCTCTGCTTAGCTCTAGTCTTCAACTCAATGGTTCAGCTTCACATATTCATGAAACTGATGTTTCCATGTCTTAACTTTTTGTAGGGGAAATAAAAACATAGTTTTGGTAACAACAACACATGGTGGTCATTTAGCTTACTATGAAGGGATTACCGCAACAAGCATGTGGTAATCAATGTTTGTAAACCCGTGTTCTTATATAACCATACAATACTCGATTAACTAGGACCGTATCTGAGTTAAGGAGAGTGAAACAACCGCTTAGGACCCTTATTTCTTCGGAGACCTCATTTAAGATTTTATACGCATATATAAACAAAGTATAGTGTATTTTCAAGCGAAGTTTGAACAATTTGAATAGTCTGAAAACAAATTTAGATTATTGTTTGATTAGAAGTACATTAGAAAATTAATTTATGATAGTTTTATTATATTTGTTAGGGCTTTCGTTTTTAGTTTCGCTTTGGACTCCCGAAATCTCAGATATGGTCATGCTATTAACATGTACTTTCTTCTTATGAGTTGATATGAAGTAATTTGTAGTTTTAATAATATAGGTGGGTTAGAGCTGTTCAAGAATATTTTGAAGTTCTACTCTCTAGCCCTTTCGCAGACCGAAGACACAAGGTACGCTAGAATTTACTTGTTTTTGTCCATTACTGTGACAGCATCTATTCTCAGTAGCTTCTATATCATTCTTTAAGATGCAGACCATTCCTGAACCATTGGGATCTTCGATTGATCAAGGAGCACTTGTGGTTGCTGCTGCAAGTGAAGTGGAGACAACAAGAGCTAATGATACAGAACAAGAGAACAGTGCTCATATTGAGAATATAAGTTATTTTCCGCATAGAGACAATACTTCTCAAGGTTATAACGGTTTACTTGGTCCTTTGAAGAAGAGAGTTGATCAGCTTTCAAGATACAGCCGGAAATCGATTTGGCTGTTAACATACATTGCTATAGTCACGACATGGCCACTTCTAGGACCTGCACTTTTGTTATCAATCAAGAAAAGATTCAGAAAGCTTATCGAAAAATAGAAATCATACTATATTACTAGAAAAGGGTTATAAAAAAAAATGTTTTTACATTCATAAAAAATCTGTAATAGACATTAAAAAAAACAAAAAAGCTACTACAATGTAAACTCTATAGAAGTCTTATTGAACGAGAAAAACTAATAGATTCAGGCAAGTAGCAGAGGACTTGTATTAGTTGCTGTCTGTAAAGTCAGCATCGATCACATCAGCACTATTGTCTCCATCTTTGGTTGAAGATGATGAGTCAGAAGCTGATGAAGCTTCACTAGCACCTTGTTGGGGTTGGTTGTATAAAGACTGGCCAATCTGCATCACTTCTTGGTTAAGAGCTGCCATTGCGTCTTTGATTTCTTGGGTTGATCCGTTTTCTATCTTCTCTTTCAGCTCTTTAAGCTTAGCTTCAACCTTTTCTTTAACTGGACCTGGAACTTTCTCTCCAAGTTCTTTAAGTTGTTTCTCCGTTTGGTAAACAATGGAGTCAGCTTGGTTCTTTGTGTCAATCGCATCTCTCTTCTCTTTGTCTTCTTTTGCAAACCTCTCTGCTTCCTGCACCATTGTATCTACCTGCAACACCCAAATATGAATCAGATCATAGATAACAGTTATGAGCTGTGCAAGGTAACATACCTCATCCTTTGGTAAGGTACTAGCACCAGTAATGGTGATGTCTTGTTTCTTTCCTGTGCCTTTATCTGAAGCACTTACAGATAGAATACCATTGGCATCAATGTCAAATTTAACTTCGATTTGTGGAACTCCACGTTGTGCTGGTGGAATACCATCAAGACGGAAACTGCCAATAGATTTGTTATCTCTTACAAACTCTCTTTCGCCTTGTAATACGTTAATCTCAACACTTGTTTGTCCATCTGCAGCAGTTGAGAAGACTTCTGATTTAGAAGTTGGGAGTGTAGTGTTTCTAGGAATGATCTTGGTCATGACACCACCAAGTGTTTCCAAACCAAGTGAGAGTGGCGTTACATCCAAAAGAACAATGTCACTCACATCTCCAGATAGAACACCAGCCTGTAAGCAGAGAGGCCAAATAGTATTTTAGTGATAAGGCTCAACAGCTACAAAGTGTATAGAGATAGACAAGAACACACCTGAACTGCAGCACCTAAAGCTACAACTTCATCAGGATTGACTGAGACATTAGGTTCTTTCCCTGTAAGCTTCCTTACAAGTTCCTGAACTGCAGGAATACGTGTGGATCCACCAACAAGGATCACCTCATCAATATCTTTGAAGCTGAGTTTTGCATCCCTCAGGGAATTCTCTACAGGTTTCCTAACCCTAAAAGTTTGAATGCAGAGAAAATATACTTAGACCATCAAGGTGAATCAAACAGCAATCTTGTTTTACATGGACTTAGCCATATAAAGCAATAACTAAAAATCACCTGTCAAGTAAGTCAGAGCACAATTCTTCAAACTTGGCTCGCGTGAGAGTGGTTTCAATGTGCTTAGGCCCATCAGCCGTAGCAGTGATAAAAGGCAAACTGGACATAGTATCTTTATCAATGAATATTACACATACCAATAAGAAGACCAAAGGTAAATAGACTTGAGAATCGAAAACTGAACCTCATGTTCGTTTGAGTAAGTGAGGAAAGCTCAATTTTAGCCTTTTCAGCTGCTTCGGTTAACCTCTGAAGAGCTTGCTTGTCTTTCAAAAGATCTATACCTTCATCTTTCTTGAAATTTGAAGCAAGCCAATCAACAACTCTCTGCATTGCAAGTCATAGTGAGCTAACAAATTCAAATTTCACAGACGTCTATGTTTTAAACTCACCTTGTCAAAGTCATCACCTCCCAAATGTGTATCACCAGAAGTAGAAAGCACTTCAAAAACACCATCACCAACCTCAAGAACTAAATTTAAAGAAAACAATTAAGAATTCTCCAAAGAAGACATCAAAAGCCAAAGATACAATTACATACCTGAAACATCAAAAGTACCACCACCAAGATCAAAAACAAGAATAGTCTCATTACTTTTTCTCTCAAATCCATAAGCCAAAGAAGCAGCAGTAGGCTCATTAATAATACGAAGAACCTCTAAACCCGCAATACGACCTGCATCTTTAGTAGCTGTTCTTTGTGAATCATTGAAATAAGCAGGTACAGTAATCACAGCTTTAGTTACTTTATCATTCAAAAACCTAGAAGCATCATCAACAAGCTTCCTCAAAACCTAAACACACAACAAACAAATCATTCACTAAACCTCGGAAAAAAATTGAGAAAAAGTTTCAAATCCAATACCTGAGCAGAGATCTCTTCAGCAGCAAATTGTTTACCAATAGCAGGACAATCAAGTTTAACATTACCATTATCATCTTTAATAACTCTATAAGAAACTTGTTTAGATTCTTCAGTTACTTCATTCATTCTTCTACCAATAAATCTCTTAACAGAGAAAAAAGTATTCTCAGGATTCACAACAGCTTGACGTTTAGCGATTTGACCAACAAGTCGATCTTGACTCTTAGTATAAGCTACAACTGAAGGTGTTGTTCTTTGACCTTCAGCGTTTGTTACAATCGTTGGTTTACCTCCTTCCATGGCAGCTACAGCTGAATTTGTTGTTCCTAAATCGATTCCAACCACTTTTTCATTGACTATACGGATTGGTCCAACAGAATATCTTGAAGCGTTATTGTTTTTGCGAGTTAGTTTGAGGAAGGTTGAAGTTGGAGTGGTGAATTGAGTGGTTCTGGAACCGAAGAAGACGCTTCGTGGAGTTGAATTGGTTCTACTGTTGGATGAGGAAGGGAATTTAATTCCGCCGAGGATTTGGAGTTGAGCAGCGGAGGAAGCCATTTTTTTGGAGAATTGAGATTGAAACCCTGAAGAGGTTGGTGAAGGAAGAAGAAGATAAGAAACTGAGCAAATGGGTTGGTGTATGGTTCGATTAGGTTCGATTTTTTTTAAACACGATTATTAATATTTGGGCTTTTGCTATAAGGCTTAGTTAATAGTTACAGACTGAGCCCAATATGATTTGTTTTCTTAGATATTGTATAATTTGGTGAAACAACGATTCAGTAGTAAATAAATTTTTCTTTTATGTATTGTATTTTGTAGTATGGACAAAATACAATACATAAAAAAATAAATTATTTACTATTGAATCATTACTTACTACAAAATACAATACATAAAATTATACAGTATATCGTATCTTAAAACAAAAGTCTATTTATTTATATATTTTCTTTTAACTGACTTTATATTTTAATAAAATAATCTTAAACATGCTCTTTAAAGAACAACTAAATGACTTAATTTTACAATAATATAATAATTTTACATAATAGTTTTCTATCAATATTACATTATTTGGTAACTTTTGACAAAAATCTCTATATTTTGAAATTAAATCAAAATTTCAATTAATTCTGAAAAAAAAAAAAAAAAACCCT
>KE159453.1:101112-115858 GCA_000411055.1 Leavenworthia alabamica
TCCTGTGTGATAACTATAGATAGAAGAAACTCTTTAAATTCATACGATAAATATTTCAAAACCCTAGAAGTGAAGAAATGTCGACGTGGCAGTTACTTACTGATGATTCCGGTGGCGATGATTTCCGGTGGGAAGTCGCTGGTCGGATTCTTCCGTCTGACTCCGATTATACTCCGCTCGAATCTGCAACTTCTCTACCTTCCATGGCCGATCTCTTGCTCCAAGGTGATTCGCTTTTCATTTTTAGGATCAGATTCGTTTTCTTTGGGAGATTTTAATTAATTAATAATGTGATTGTTTGATGAAGGATGCTCCAATCTTATAGAAGAGGAGAAGACGAAGAGTGGTGAAATCCCAATGTTTAGGACTGGAATGGGGAATTCTATATCTCTAAAACAGTCTTCGATTACTAAAGCCAAATCGATTTTAGATGATGATAAGGTTACTGCTACTTATTCAGGTACTTCACAGTTTTGTATCACTCTTGAGTTTGGTTGATAGTGAAACAACTTAGAAGATTTTAATAAGCTTCTCTTTGATTTGTGTAGAAAGCTTTCTTCCCAGGGAGAGTGGATTTGGTGTTTCTAACTCTCTTTTTCAAACAGCTTCTAATAAGAAGGTTAATGTATCTTCTGCTGGTATTGCTAGAGCCAAGGCATTGTTAGGACTAGAAGATGATTATGTTAATGGATCATTTAACCATTCTTACCACCAAAATGGATTTAAAACTCATGATTCTACAGCTGTTCTTGGAGAATTTGTTAATCCATCATGTAAAGTACCTCCAATAAAGTTTCAGACTGCTGGTGGAAAAGTATTGACTGTCTCAGCTGACGCGTTCAAACGTGCCAGAATACTTCTTGGAGACCCTGATTTAGGGACTTTCTTTGATGATCAATTGGTTACACCATTGAAAGATGATATTTATACAGATAATGCAAGTGCTAAAGAAGAAAAGACAAGCAACAAACATATGTCAAGTACTTTTGTGTCTCCATTTCGGTCATCTTCAAAGCAATTTAGATCAGTCAGATTGAATAACCTACCTTCAGGTTGTAATTTGATCAAGAAATTTGATGAGGGTGTTGATGAGACAGACTCTTCTTTGAAGTCTACTGAACTTTCTACAAATGGACTATCAAATAACAGGCGGTCTTTAGCACTGAGTAATTCCAAGGAAAACAGTTTCAATACAAGGCCAGCTGACCAAACACTTGTCGATATAACAAACCGCAGTGACACAGCTTATCCAAACAAAAATCAAGACAGTAACCAAAAGAAAAGGAAGCTGGGAAAGACAGTCTCAGTATCTCTTTTCAAAAAGCCAAGGATCTCTCCTTTTAAAACACCTTTAAAGAAAAATCCTCAGCATGCTTCAAGTGGTAAGATATATTCAGGAATATTGATATGATATGTTTTTGTTTAACAATTGTTTATTTGTTTGTTCTGGTGTCCTGTCTATTATCAGGTTTGTCTATTGTATCTTCCGATCATACACTTAATTCCAAAAAGCTGCTTTCTACAAGATATCCAGAAAGGTCTCCAAGAGTATATATCAAGGATTATTTTGGAAGGTATCCAACAGCTATGACTAAGGTAAAAATCTTTTGTCCCTTTCACATGTTCCTGAGTTATATATACCTTTTTGTTTTTGGTTTATTCACTTAAACCAAATTTACTTGGTGGTTTTAGATGGATTATGTAGCAGACCATGTCAGAAGAATCAACTCAAGTAATGCAGATAAATATGTATTCTATGTTGAGTCTTCCTCAAACATAGTTGGAGCTGAAACTTTTCTTCAATTGTTGGCTGAATCTGGTGCTTCCTTACAACATGCATCTAGAAAGTAAATTTTCTGTCTCTTGAAAAAGTCTATGACCGTTTTAGTTAAGTCTTGCAATAATTTCTGTACCTATTAACTATTACTATGTATGCACTAGGTGGGTCATTAATCACTACAGGTGGATAGTCTGGAAACTTGCGTGCTACGAGATATATTACCCGGCCATATGCAGAGGAAATTTTCTAACAGTCACCAATGTTCTTGAGGAACTAAAATACAGGTTTCCTAGTCACACAAGACAGCTTGTTGTTATTTTAGCTCATGCAAAGTCTAACATGGTTAATCTACCTACATAGGTATGAGAGAGAGGTCAACCATGGTCATTGCTCTGCTATTAAGAGGATTCTGAGTGGTGATGCTCTAGCTTCTTCAATGATGGTTCTCTGTATATCAGCTATTAATCCAACAACCAACAATGATTCTCAGGAAACACCTGGTTCTGATATTGTCAGCAATGTGAAAGTAGAACTCACTGATGGGTGGTATGGAATTGCTATTGTTGTTTTCTTAACTGTTTTCGTCTCTCATTCCTTGATAATATTTTTCTTCTTAATCACAGGTACTCGATGAATGCTGCTCTGGATGTTATGCTGACAAAGCAGCTGAATGCTGGAAAATTGTTTGTCGGGCAGAAGCTTCGAGTAAGTTATTTTTGTTTTGCATTGCAGTTTTTTTGGTTAGATCACTGACACATAACATCACTCTTGTGTTCTTATCTCTTATCTTAAGATCCTCGGTGCGGGACTTTCTGGCTGGGCTACCCCAACATCACCTCTTGAGGTTTCTCAAACTTTGAATTTTACTTGAGTTTCTGTAACCTTCCAATGTTAGTTTCTTCATAGTTTCATTTAAACCAAATTTGCAGATATCAAATACAATCTATTTGTTGCTGAATATTAATGGGACATACAGAGCTCACTGGGCGGACCGACTAGGATTCTGTAAGTTGCTGCTGAGTTGCTTATTTGAAGCTTTTGTTGTTCTTTCATATTGACTGTCTTTTGATCTCTTCAAGGTAAAGAAGTTGCTGTCCCTCTGGCTTTCAACTGTATCAAGTGCAATGGAGGTCCAGTGCCTAAAACGCTAGCTGGCATCACACGTATATACCCTGTCCTATACAAGGAAAGGTCAATATAAATGTGTGCCTGTTAATGCAACTTGGTCCCCTTTATACTACTGGTAAAGACATAATTTTGGTATACAGGTTTGGTGAAGGGAAGTCAATAGTTCGATCAGAGAGAATGGAAAGTAGAATGATCCAGCTGCATAACCAAAGGCAAGTGTGCTAGTTTCCGAGTTTTCCCATTATAACTTTAAAGAGCAATTACTGGTAACATTTATGAGACCGCTATGGTACTTGCATGATGCATCTCTTGTCTAAAGGAGTGTCATTATTAACTCATCTCTTGCCTTAGGCGGTCATTGCTTGTTGAGGGTCTTATGTGTGATTACCAGAGTGGAATCAAAGGTGTTCACAGTCAGAACGACAGTGACAGTGAAGAAGGAGCTAAGATCTTTAAGCTGCTTGAGACAGCTGCTGAACCTGAATATCTAATGGCAGATATGAGTCCAGAGCAGTTGGCATCTTTCAGTACATATAAAAAGAAATTCGAGGTATGATAATACTAATTGCTTTTTCTTGATAGATCGATTATAAAATCTAACTGGTTCAATCTCAACCATAGGAAGCCATGCAAATACAGATGGAAAAATCATTGGCAAAAGCTCTGGAAGACGCTGGCTTAGGCGAAAGGAATGTCACTCCATTCATAAGGATTAAGCTTGTTGGACTAACAAGTGTAAGTTATAAAGGAGAGAAAAATCCAAAAGAAGGCATAGTAACTATCTGGAATCCTACAGAGGAACAGGTACATATTTTATAATACGTTATCCGTGTGAGCTTAAAACAGTTTTCATTGTTAACTATTTGTGACAGAGAACAGAGTTGACAGAGGGAAAAATATACATAATGAAAGGGCTAATACCAATAAACACAGATTCAGAAACACTTTACTTACATGCTAGAGGATGTAGTTCAAGATTTCAACCTTTGTCTCCAAAAGCTTCTGAAAGTTTTCAGTAAGTTTTTTAGTGAAACTTTCTATTATAGACACACCTGAAGCTAACTCATCTGATTGTTCATGTGTTTCAGGCCATTTTTCAATCCACGTAAACCAATCTCTTTGTTGAATCTTGGTCAAATTCCTCTTTCAAGGTTGCTTTTATGTTAAAAAAAACACACTTACTTCACTAATATATATACTCTAACATCTAAAATTATATCCATCAGTGAATTTGATATCGCTGCGTACGTTGTATATGTTGGAGATGAATACATTGATGTTGAGCAAAAGAAACAGTGGGTTTTTGTGACAGATGCATCCACACAACATTCACATGGAATCTCAAACCGTCTTCTTGCTATAAGCTTCAGCAACCCATCCACTGATAACATCACAAGTCCACATATAAGTCATAATCTGGTTGGATCGGTGGTATGTATGAATTTGAATCTTGTCTATAATTTGAAACTTTTGACAAATGTTTTTTGGGTTTTTAATAACTTGACAGGTAGGATTCTGTAATATAATAAAAAGAACAAAGGATGTGAAAAATGATATGTGGGTTGGTGAAGCAACAGAGAACTCAGTTTATTACATAAATGCAGAAGATGCTTATTCATCTCACCTCAAAATCAGTAGTGCTCATATCCAATCATGGGCTAAGCTCTCTTCTTCCAAATCTGTTCGTTTTCTTTTTAATACTTAATATTCTCTTACTCTTGTTTGAAACGTTTAGCTAATGGTGTTTTGGCTTCTCAATTCCAGGTTATTCATGAACTTCGCCAGAGAATTAGACTTATACTAAAAACATGCTGAAGTAAATATCTCTATTCTCTACTTCCAATTTTTTTTGTATCTATTATAAACATTTTGTTACATTATTATCGAGTATTAAATCTTTTATATGATGTACAAAAACCTAAATTATTACTTAGTAAAAAAATTTCCTATTTTTATGGATCACCAAATCATTTACTACTAATTATAGAATTCAAGATATATAAATTGTTCTCGTATACATGAATTGTAAACCATAAAAACAAAACAAAAAAAGTAAATTTTTTTATAAAAATATCACAATAATGTCTTCATCACGATTTGTTATCTTTTGTATCATCCTAATTTCTTTGTTTCCTCTTCATCAATGTATGTATGCATATATCAGTTTTGATCATCATCACTGTTGAAATCACATAATCATCATAATTGATCTTTTTCAAATGATTTCGTTACTTTTTTAGTCATGTCAAAAACTAAACAAATGTTCATAGTTCATACTATAATGTGCATCATTTGATATATTTACTTCTTCTTCATGAATGTTAGGTCACATTAAGGTGGGAGACCCTGTACTCTGCTACAGAGCCAGATGCAATGCTACTGACAACAATAAGTCTTGTTCTTGTTGTAAAACAAGAGCTGGGAGCAAGTGTTATGACGACGCGGCAAAATGTAAGGTTGCTTGCAAGCATACATAACTTAATTAGCAGCAATTTGTTGTTAATTCTAATTTATCACCTTTTCATTTAGTTTTTTATTTATTTTAAAATGTTATCCGATATGCTAACGTGGCTTCCACATAATATTATGTGTAGAGGTGTAAACTCTTGTATTTATATTTTTTATTAAAGAAATAAATAAATAACTTTTTGCTATTTAATTCTTTTGATATTTTTCAATTTATTATCTATAGACAAATAAAGTTATATATAATAATTTCCATGTTTTTTTTTTGTTTTAGCCTATAAAACTTGAAGAATATAATATTTTGTATTTTTTGTATGGGTCTACCATACCATAGACGGATCTGAACCACCACGCTAAAACTAACTTTAGAGTCCAGGAGATTTGGGCTTTAGGTGGATTTTATTATTACTAATAAAAAGCCCATTAAGACAATAAAGATAAGTTTTATTAAAAGAAAAAGCATGGTGAAGACTTTTTAGAAAGTAGAAAAAGCAGAGACAGTGTTGTGTTGTGTTCAAAAGTTGGAAAACCCTAAAGAAGTGGATATGTGAGCTGTAATGATGGATTCACTACCTCTTGGTTTCAGATTCAGACCAACCGATGAAGAACTCGTTAATCACTACCTTCGTCTTAAGATCAACGGCCATCACTCCGATGTTAAAGTCATCCCTGATATTGATGTCTGTAAATTTGAACCTTGGGATCTTCCTGGTTCGTGTTTTGATTCTATATTCTCAGATTCTTATATCCAATTCAATGATTCCAATTTTATTTTATTTTTGATTAAACTCAAAACAAGTATCTCTGATTATGACAGCTCTCTCTGTGATTAAAACGGACGATCTAGAATGGTTCTTCTTCTGTCCTCGTGATCGGAAATACCCCAACGGTCATCGTTCTAATAGAGCTACTGATTTAGGTTACTGGAAAGCTACTGGTAAAGATCGGAGTATTAAGTCTAAGAAGACTTTAATTGGTATGAAGAAGACTCTTGTTTTTTATCGAGGACGAGCTCCTAAAGGTGAACGTACTAATTGGATTATGCATGAGTATCGTCCTACACTGAAGAATCTTGATGGCTTTGGACCTGGTCAAAGCCCTTATGTTCTGTGTCGTCTCTTTCACAAGATTGATGATAGAGTTAATGGTGTTAAGTCTAATGAAACATGTAAATATTCACCTGATGAAACATCCTCTGATCTTGTTCAAGAAACACCTACTTCTGATGCTGTAGTTGAGAAGCCACCATTAGATGATTCAGGTGGATTTGGTTATATTGCAGATGGGACTATGTTTGAGGTATGGAAACTAGCCCTAGGCAAACGGATAGGATTATTTGGATCGGATCGGTAAAAATCGAATTAGATCGGATTCAGATTAATCCGATATGAGTGAATAAATTAATCGGTATAATTTTATTTCTAATTCGGATTTTGGATCGGTTTAAAATAATCAATTTATTCGGTTTATTTAGTTTATTCGGATCAAAATTTGATTTTGAGTTAAAATAATATATTTTTGATAGAATAAATCAAATAAATAATTTGTTTGATCCGATTAATCCGAGATTTTTTTGCATGGATCCGATCCGATTAAACCGTTATCCGAACCGATTAATCCGAGATTTTGTTTTTCGATTTATCCGGTGAATTTATTAATTTCCGAATAATCCGATTACCGAATAACCTGATCCGTTTAATCCGATTGCCTAGGGTGATATGAAACATTCTTAAAGTAATTAGCCTTAAATACGAATTTATCGAGCAACTTTAACCTTTTTTATAGGAACATGGAGAGAATCCATGGTTATCTTGTGACCTTAATGATCAAAAGGCAGGAACACTTTGTATGGATTCTACATATGGTTGTGATTTTAGTTATGATGAGATTGGATTACATTTTCAAGATGGCACTAGTGAACCAGATGTGTCACTTACTGAATTGTTGGAGGAAGTGTTCAATAACCCTGATGACTTCTCGTGCGAGGAATCAACGAGTCACGAAAACCGAGTTTTGCCAGAAATGTTGCAATCTACAACACCAGAGAATGTTTTCTTCAACGACTTTATCGCTTACCCTGATGCAGAGATGATGCAGGTGAGTGAAAACAAAACAGCTTACAACACTTTAAGCTTATATAAGTTTCCAATTTTAGAGTTTTATAACAAATGTCATTGTTTGTTTGATCAGTATGGTTCAGATCATGGAGTGAACAACTCTGTATCCGCTTATTATAGTGATTTTACACATCCAGAGGAGATGATCAATCATAACATTGAGAACAACCTCACAGAAGGGAGAGGGATAAAGATTCGAGCTCGACAGCCTCAGAACAGGCTGAGTACAGGATTGATAAACCAGGGGATTGCTCCAAGGAGAATCCGCTTGCAGTTGCAGTCTAGCTCGGCGCCGCAGGATGAAGGTGGCACTGTCCTTTCCAAGGTACAATTAGGCATGACCACGGTTACGGTTAGTTAACTTTCGGTTATGTTTATAATTTTTTTTAACCTTAATCATTTAATATACGATTACGGTTAAATTTAATTTATTTATTTATTAATAATATAAAAAATAATATCATTACTACTTTTACCTAAATATATTTAAACTCTATTGCAAAAATTAAATAGTGATATTTCAACTAATATTACCATATAATTGATTATATATATTTTTTGTTTTATTTTTAAAACGGTTACTATTATAGTATTACCACCATACGGTTAACTAATGGTTTTTATACGGTTATTGTTAATTACGGTTAAGGTTAATAATTTATGGTTAACCATAACTATTATGTTTTTACGGTTAAGAGTTACGATTATTAATCTTTTAATATGATTACGGTTTAATGATGGTTAAAAGCTGAACGATTACGGTTTAATGATGGTTAAAAGCTGAACGATTACGGTTAGGTTTTGGCCATGCCTAGGTACAATACTAGTTATGTTGTGTCACCTTATATAAAGGATACATCTTTTTTTAATTTGTGGTTTATGGGATGTGCAGGCCTCAGAGGAGGGTGATTCTTTGGTTAAACCTCAAATAAAGCTCAAAGGAGGCAGAGTTGCAGAGGATGAGGTAAAAATGAATAGTAACCTTAACTAAACAAGGAACAATAGAGAGACTTTGGAGATAGTGATGATAAAACTTAGTATATTTGTGTAAAGAGAAAGTTGTGGTGTGCAGGTGGAGAGCAAAAAGAGAAGACAAGGGAAGAGATGGAAGCTGATTGCAACGGTAATGGTGGCAGTAATGGTTGGTGTAGGGATGGGTATGTGGAAGAGACTGATGGGTTCATGACATATGGTAGAGGAGAATCAAAGTGTTGTGTAAGGATTATGTTTGTGTGTAACCTAAATTTATGTTAGAAAAATGTTGTGTTGTCATAAGTGAATATAGTTAGTGTAATAATATAAGTACTAATAGCTTATGTATTGATCAATAGCTTATGAATACTAATATTATGTTGAACCCTCAACAAAATTTGCTTTAAGAATTGACTAAGAAGACATTGGCCAAGACTTAAATAGCCCACAAGACTTCTACATGGCACTAAAGAAGAGAATCATAACCTAACTAAGAATTGATTCTCACTGTAATGTCATTGTTACAAAATTCAGCTAAATGAGATATTTGATGATTTAAAATCAATAACTATAAGCATACCTTAGTTAATTTATTAAAAATTACACCGACCATTTTTTCCAAATTTAATTACTAAACTAATCAGAAAAGGTTCCACTTACTCAAGAATAATTAGGTAAAGCTAATTATTGAACCATTGATGATCTTTATCTTATCTAAACAGTGTTTTAACTGTACAAGAATTCAGAATATCTATAATATTAGTAATAATACATATTTTAGTGATTTGTATCTATGGTAATATAATTCTATTAGATTAGTTATGGTAAATTATTCTATATATATATATATATATGTTTATTTTTGTATGTTCAATATATAAGAGATAATAAACAATTTTAGTCACTTTCTATTATTACTCTGTTGTAGTATTAGAGAAATAAATTTCAATTTATAGATCATTTTTTTAAATTCAAGTTCATCATTGGCTTCTCAATAACTAATACTTTCAAAACTTAAAAGCCGATTTTTGAAAAAAATAAAGGTGAGTAAGATGTTTCACGACGAACATTTGATAAATAACTTATTAAAAACTCGTTTTCTAACAAAATAGATTTAGCTATTTTTTCGATAAATGTTCGGTGAAAACGTTAATTATAATGACCGGTGTTCGGTACTACTACCTCCGTTCCATAATATTTGATTTTGTATTTATTAAATACAAAACTAAAAAAATTTAAAAATCCTTATTTTACTATATATTTACTCAAATTTTTAAATATCTTTTAATCATCTATTTAATATTTGTTAATTTTATTTTAATTTATAATTTTATTAAATAATAGTAAAAATTAAATATTATAAAACACTCAAATTTTTGTCAATAATACATTTCTACATTACTTTTTATGGCTCAAATTTTGATAAATGACTAATAATTATTTTGTTACAAAAACAACAATAATAATAAAAATAAATCAATAAATTTGGGAATAAAGGAATAATAGAAATAGAGAAGAGAGACTAGAGAATGGTTTCTTAAACAGGGCCATGCAGTAGAAGCAGAAGCAGCACATGCTCCATTTCTAATAACTCATAAACATTGATTCTCAAAGATGATCCATCCATCAATATATTATAATATGTCTTTTCATGTTTTACAATATATACGTGGGAATATCGCGTCTCCTCCTTCTGATATTTTTCTAGTCCGGATGATACTGACACATGTGATATATATATATTATGCTCTCTTTTTTTTATATTAATATTAATTCTATGGTTTGGTTTGTTTCTACCGACGAAAAAAAAGATTTTTGAGAATATAATATTATCTTAGCATCTTTAGGGTTACTGTCCATCTAGATTAAATCAAGTGTTGTTGTTTATTCTTTATATATTATATATTTGTTTTTTTCTTCTTTTAATTATCAATTTCTTATATTTCACCTGTTTTATTTTTTTAGAGTGGTTAAGAAATATCATCAATAATAGATTTCTTCTGAAAGATGGATCATTAACACTATAATTTTTTCTAATTAAACAAAATCTTTTAAATTAATATTAACTTTTATTATAAATAATTTAATAAATATAATTAATATTTTCAGTTTAAAATATCCGTATAAAATATGTAGAAAATCCATAGAAAATATATATTCTACAGTACAAATTTCTAATGGATATATTTATGACGGATGCTCAATTTTTGACATATCGTATATATTTCCGGCAACATATTTACAACAAAGAGACATATTTATCTATTAGTTTTTATGTTGTTTTATCCTAACTAGTGCTCATCACATGTTAGGAATTTGTATATATATATATATATATATCAATATGGTTAAAACTGTGAATGTACCAATGAATAAAAATCATCATGCTGGAACATATTCTGTTATAATATATGATTTTATTAGATATTAATGACTCTTTAATACATAATAGAGAACAAGTTTAAAAAATGTCTTGAGTCTTCTTCAAAATCCACTTTGTATAAAACTAAATATTCTAGTTCAACTTAATAAATATTTATCGTTGGATCATTAATCAAATCTTCTTTAATAGCACAGTGCACTGGATAATGCGGTTGCGGCCACTTTATTGGATATGACCAATGAAGCCATAAAACCAGGACAAATTATATTCTTTTGATTTGTTTATATACATCAAAGCATATATTATATTTATTTAATATTGCATTTTCAACATTTGATACCATCGCATTATGTCCAAACTCAACACAATCTTTTTAATAAATTATGATTATTAGAAACTTTAATCATGAAAATGATGATTACTATATGATATCCATATACAAGGCCGTGATATCCGACCATATATAATCATCATATATCAACTTGCCTTTTATATAAAACCATTATTATTATTATTATAACAATTCTTATAAATAACACTAAATTTATTTTTTTAAATACCATTAAAATTAATTTAAAGAATTATATAAATACTAAACAATAAATTATTTTGAGGAATTACATAAATACTAAACAATAAATATTAAATACTCAATCCTAACTTTAAATATTAAACCCTAATTTTTAAATCAAAATTCTATATTCAAAAAATATTAAACTCAAATATTAAATACTCAACTCAAACACTAAACACTATATTGACATTTTAAAATTAAAGTATATTAGATATTTTAATAAAAATATTATTCATGTCTAATTAAATAATTAATATAATTTTTTCAAATAAACTAAAATTAACTATATGAGATAGAATTTCTCTGAATATTATATGTTAGCCACTGTATTTGCATAAGAGCAGAGAAAATAGTATAATGTTTTGAGTCATATAAGTGACTTTGGAATATAAATAAATATCAACACATAGATCACAACTTATTACAAAGAGAAGCGATTCCAAAGGAATATCTTCGGTTATGTTACTTTTCTATGTTTAAAAACCTCCTCGATCTCTTCATGCTTATATATAGTTATTGCTTCATCTCTAAGTTCGGTGAGTCCTAATCACTTTATACGTATTAATATACAGAGAGAGAGAGCTGAGAAATGGGTTTGAGATCTATCATATCGACCATAACATATAGTTTGTTCCTTACCTATCCACAAAAGAAGTCAAAGCTCAAAAATGTAAACCATGTCAACTATTTCCAAACCATGCCAAAGCCTCGTCGTCCCATTTCTTTACAGGTTTGATTCTTGAATTATGTCTATAGTTTTTAGTCGACTCTATGATCATGATTTTAGTTTTTTTCATTAATAAAGTAACTTTTGATAATAGTATCTATCAAAACCTTTCTTGTCATAGACACATGATTTCAATTTTTTTGTTATAATATATGATATATTATTACTTTTAGAGAAATATGATCTAATTATGTGATGAGTAGTTATCAACAAACTTAATATCATTTTGATAAATAATTTTTTCTTGCAATATATAGTATCCCACAAAAAAAAATTATTTTATAAATGACATCTTGTAACATTCTCTAATTTTATTTTAAAAAGTTTACAAACATCTAAGATTAAAACTTTAGATCTAATGTAAATATTATAAATCTTTAACTAACATGTCAAAACTGCTTTCAAATCGGATAAATTTGCTAAGATGATTTGAGAAGACCAATTCGAGTTAATTAAATTGTTTATCTTAAACCTAAAAATAAAAACTAGTTGGCCTTTCCTTAATTATGAATCCTTAACAAAATAAATTCTCACAGATCAATTAATTTTTTTTTTTTTNCGTTAAGAGGAATCGGACAAAACTGAAACGGAATGTCATAAGTTTGTCTCACTAGTGGATGTTGCTCTATATTATACTAATCTTTATCTGATTCAGCAAAGAGCTTGTTTGTCATATAAATAATTTTATTCTTCCAAATATTTCCTTTTTTTTTTTCTTTGGATACTTATCAAATATTAATATTAGTTAATTAGTGTATAATATATGATTGGTCTGATTTAAAAAAAAAAACAGACGATAGACCTGAAAGTAAGGATGTGCTGCAGTGGATGCGAGAGGGTAGTCAAGCATGCCATTT
The DNA here is from genome assembly GCA_000411055.1 of Leavenworthia alabamica. NCBI lineage: Eukaryota > Viridiplantae > Streptophyta > Magnoliopsida > Brassicales > Brassicaceae > Leavenworthia > Leavenworthia alabamica. The sequence goes on from KE159453.1 coordinate 114,117, forward strand.
ACAAACTGAGAGGTAATTAAGATCATAATTAACTGTGTGATGAGAGAGTCCAAAAATACTCCTATTCTAAAAATCATCCGCCTAGCCNTATATTATATGAAACTTATACATTTAATTAGAATATATAAAACTATAAACTTAAAATAATTAAAAAATTCAAAAAAATTTAATTAAAATTAATTCTAATTTAATCTCTAATTTTTTTATTAGACGTTAATTTTATCCCAGACGCCCAATTAAAGCCTAGTAAATTTTAAAACATGGGAAAATACTAACTAACTAAACCACGTCGTTTTGTTGATGGGTGTAGGAGTGGACTCAGTAGAGGTTAACCTAGAGATGGAGAGGGTAACTGTGATTGGGTACGTAGAAAGAAAAAAGGTATTAAAGGCAGTAAGAAGAGCTGGTAAAAGAGCTGAATTCTGGCCGTACCCTGACATCCCTCGTTACTTCACTTCTTCTGAGCACTACTTCAAAGACACTACTCGTGAGTTCAGAGAAAGCTATAACTATTATCGTCATGGCTATAACCTTAGTGACCGTCATGGTCATATGCACGTCACTAATCGTGGCGATGACAGAGTCAGTAACTTTTTCAATGATGATAACGTCCATGCCTGTCGCCTTATGTGATCTTTGTGATTTTAGTATAATATGTTGTATTGTCTATAAGGTTGGTTAAGCCGTTAAGGAATTTGAGCTTGAGTACACAAAGTTTATTAAACAAGAAATGGAACCAAAATTAAGATTAATGTTTCAATAATATATAATGACAGAAAAAAAAGTAAATATTTTTAATAAATAAATGGTCAAATAAAATATTAGGTAATCGGGTTGTTCGGAAATTTTAAAGTTCACCGAATAAACCGAAAAAAAATCTCGGATTAATCAGTTCGGATCAATGCAAAAAAATTTCGGATTAATCGGATCAAAAATTTTATCTAATCGATTTATTCTATTAAAATTATATAATTTTACTTCAAAAATTAAATTTTAATCCGAATAATCCGAACAACCCGAATAAACTGAATAAATTGATTATTTTAAACCGATCTGATCCGAAATCCGAACTAAAAATAAAACTGTGCCGATTAACTTATTCACCCATATCTGATTAACATGAATCCGATTTATTTCGGATTTTACCGATCCGATCTGATCCGAACAACCCGATCCGATTGCCCAGGAGTACTGATTACACCAAAGGACAAAGTTCACTTTTATTTAGAAAATATCATTTTATTTAAGAAAACATGGTTCACGGCGTAATATATAGATATTTTTTTGATAACTGATTTCGTTAATTTAAAAGGCCCAAAGGCTTTGGCCCATAGCGGATGAGTCTCCAAAACAGATTTTGCTAAAGAATCTACTGGCCCGTTAGTGTTTCTACATACATAAGAAATTGAAAAGATGACACATGTTGAATAAAAAATATTAAATCTATCCCAATTTATAAATTCTTAATTATGTAAATTTAATTGGACACACGAACCCATTCAAACGAGTCAACAAAAAACATCCACAATTAAATAAAATAAAAAAGAGCATCGAACAACTCAAATAAAATGCACCGTTACGGTACACCATATTCCAACGTCCAATAATAATTTTATACTAATCTTTTCATTAAATTAATAATTCGTCTTTACGTATTATTTATTGTTAGAGAAAATAATAAGGAAGGGTAATTTTGGTTTTATTGACTATACAAAAAAAAAAAAAACTTTACGTTAGCTCCA